>CAXKVX010000656.1:0-149461 GCA_964058865.1 Eleocharis quinqueflora | reverse complement strand
CTCCAGTTATGTCGCTGGGTCGACATTCTCTCTCTCCTCTCGACATTCTCTCCCGATAACAGACAGAGCTCTCGCGATTTCTTCCTTTACAAATTGAGGTCGAAGCCTCTCGCCGCCGTCTCGCCTGATTCTCTCTCTCTTCTCGACATTCTCTACAGTTTTGTCGCTGGACCGCTGATCTGATCCTCTCGCCACCATCTCGCCTGCTTTCTCGACAGAGAACTCTCCTCTACAGAAGCCTCGACAAAACTCAACAGGTTTGTGATTCTTCTCTCTGAATCCTTCTCCCTCTCCAGGTTTCTGATTTATCTATCCTTTCTCTATGCTTTTGATTCTTCTCTCTTCTCCTCAGAACAAGGAAACCCTAGATGCACTTTTCCTTGAATCGAATTGTTACAAATTGTACTGACATGAATTGAAAGAATTTGTACTGAGAAACGAATTGTTACAAATGAGATCTGTTGGGTATTACAAATGAAAGAATTTGTACTTATACACTTTGTTAAGACTCGGAAAGTAAATGAATTGAAAGAATTTGTTAAGACTCGGTCGACAGACAAAGCTGGAATTTGCAAATAAACGAATTGAAAGAATTTGTACTGATACACTTCAATTCTGAATCTGTTCAAACCAGATCTGTTGGGTATTACAAATGAGATGTCATCATGTGCCGCTTCCAATGATGTAGTAGCAGGTTCAAGAAGTCATCCCACTAATACCACTAATACCGATGAAAGTAGTGACAAAATTGTATTGCGGGTAAATCAATTAGCTTTTTTATTTCTATTAAAACCTTTTATTTCTATTTACTAAAAACAGTATGCAAGAGTGATAATTACTTTTGTTTATTTGCAATAGATCGAAGACATTGATCCTTATCTTGACAATCTTGGAGACTTTCAAATTGAAGATGATGAATTGGAAGTATTTGTTGGAGATGGAACTGAAGATGATGTTGTCGATGCAATTGAATGTGGAGTCGAAGATGCAGATGAAGGCGACAAGGAGGAACCAATTTTGAATGGGATAAGGCCTTATGTCGGGTTGGAGTTCCACACAATCGAAGAGGCATACAAGTTCTACAATAGGTATGCTTGTGATGTTGGATTTAGCATTCGTAAAGCATCATACGAGAAGAATAAAAATGGGATAGGTTCCTACAGATTCGTGTGTTCCAAAAGCGGCACACCACATGCCGAAAAAAGGAAAGAAATGCCAGTTGGAAGTCAAGCTATTCAGAAGACACCCGAGAGAGAAAGGGGACAAACAAGGATAGGGTGTAAAGCCTCCTGCAGAATTAGACTAGAAAAGAATGGAGCTTGGAAAGTTAGTGTATTCGTCGAGGATCACAATCATGAATTAATCACTAGTCCCTCAAAGAAGCGAAATTTGAGATCTCAAAGGTTGTTTACAGCGGAGGATGTGAAAACTATAAACATGATGAGTGCACAAAATGTAGGTTCCTCACAGATCTATGAGTACATTGCTGATCAGAAAGGGGGTAAGCGATTTGTTCGATTCAAGAAGAAAGATGTCAGCAATGTTGTTACGACCGCCAATCGTAAGTACCTCGGTGTCGATGTTGATACAACTCTAATTTATTTTCAAAAGAAGCAAGAGGAAGATGCTGAATTCTTTTATGCTGTACAACCAGATGATAATGGATCTATTAAGAGTATTTTTTGGGTTGATGGGCGAGGAAGGCGGGCATATCAAGAGTTTGGGGATGTAGTGACATTTGATACAACCTATCAAACTAACAAGTACAGCATGCCGTTGGCACCATTCATTGGAGTGAGCCATCACCGGTTCTCCATCTTCTTTGGCATGGCCCTAATCAGCCATGAAGATGCTGAAACTTTCACGTGGCTATTCGAGACTTGGTTGGTGGCAATGTATGGCAAGCACCTGAAATCAATAATCAATAATCACTGACCAAGACCGCGCAATGAAAAAAAGCTATTGAATCGGTATTTCCCAATACTCTTCATAGATGTTGCCAATGGCATGTCATGAGAAAAGCAAGAGACAAATTTGGACCACTACTGAATGACACGAAGGGATTTCGAGAAAAACTCAACCGTGTCATTAATCGTAGTCTCACTGTTCCAGATTTTGAGAAGGCGTGGCATGCTATGGTTGATCGATTCAAGCTTGAGAATAATAGCCACATCAAAACCATGTTCTAGAGTCAATCGGAGTGGGTGCCAGCATATTTTCGAGGTACTTTTTTTTTGCCGATATGTCCACTACCCAAAGGAGTGAGAGCATGAATGTTCTTTTCAAATTGTGGACCAACAATCATAAATCAATTTACCAATTTGTGATTCTAGTTGATAAAATGATCGAAAGTATATGGCATAGAGAAGGTGATGAGGACATCAAATCAAAAGTAATATTTCCATACTAACTGTTTTCTTCTGGCAGCGAACTGGAGCCTCTTTCGAGAATGAAGAAATCGAAGAAATGGCAGATAGTGAAGACAGCGAGGAATGTTTGTAATGTTTGAAATGTTTGTAAACTTTGTTTATTTTTTCTGGAGCTATTTTCTGGTATCGTAATTACTTTGTTTGCTAGAGCTATTTTGTGGTATTTGGATAATCAGTGAACTTTTCTGTTTTTTGTGCAACACTGGATCTGGAGCTATTTTCAATTATCTTGTCTGCAATGGATATTATCAGTTGACGTAATATGTTATCGTAATCTGTTTCTGCTTATCAGTTGGTATGCACAAGTTTTTTTTTTGTTTTTGCAGTTGGGACCCAATTATCGTAATTACTTTGTTTTTGCAGTTGGTAATTCCCTACTCTGGTGCAAGGTACCCAAATGTACCAGCCAAACGGGTCTCAACTGAGCAGCATTTCCCATCATCAGCATTTCTTATTTAGGGCATAACTTCTATTCATGAATATTTCTTAATTTCCTAACAATTTGTAAAGGTTAAAGTGGTTAGTGATTATACTAAAAACTACTGAAATTTAGTGGTTGATGTAGACCTCCTTCACGAAACTTTGATAGCTTTGTTTATAAAAAATATCTACTCAATCGAACTTATAGTTTGCACCTTTATGCTTTAGTTAGGAAATTCCTCCACTTACAATTATTTTTTTCTTTCCATTGCTAACACCATATCAAATAGTTTGCACCCCAGTATATGTTTTCAAATCGAACTTACAGTTTGTAAACCTTGTATGTTTGTAAATAAACCTACCATCAAGACAACAAGCTATATTAATCTAAGAGAAAGATGAAATTAAAATGAAACCTATTATCCAAGCTACAAATAGTTCAGAATTCAAGAATTTCTAAATTAATCTAAGGCAACAAGCTAAATTACACGTATGAAATTAATCTAAGGCAACAACCAAATAATCCTAATTACATTTCATGCAACTTAAAAATAACTAAAACTAAGAGTAAGCTAACTACAATTAAGAGTGCCCTCAACTTCTTGTACATCACATTCATTTTCTCTTCGTGCTGCTTCAATTGATATTTGAGTACGATAGGATGAAATTGTACGTCATCACACCATCCTAAAAATGTATTACATTTTTGGTTTGGACAACTGTAAAAGTTTCTCTCAAAATTACGCTTCGTAAGAGATAACTTCACGGTTGTGTAGCAATTGCAGTTGACGCAGCGAAGATTGGCCATCTGTGGATTCCATGTAGCATATTGACTACTTTGGCTACTCATGGCTTCTAGTAAAATAACTACAAAATATATACCAATTAACTGCAAAATTAGTACAAATTTGGAAATATAGAGATCATTGGTAGAACTCTGTTATCTGAACCTGCAGTGTATGCTTGTTTTTGAACCCAAACTAATTTTTTTTTTTGTTTCTTTTCTTTTCTTTTTTCACTGAATCCAACCAAAGAGAACGGTTAAATGCTGATTCACTTATGCCAAAATGTGTACCAGTATGGCCAAGATATGTACCAGTATGGTCAAAAGATGTACTAGTATGGCGAATTAAGAACAAACATATAGGGTTCCAAGCAATATCACAGCAATATCACAGTACCAGTATGGCGAATTGAGAACAAGCATATTTGAGAAATCTCGATCAAGCAAATCAGAAACCCTAAACCTTCTAGAGAAGGACAAGGCCACACACGAGTTTTGTTTTTTACTAAACCCGAAACCCACGAAAGTATAAAGGATAGATAAATAAGAAACCTGGAGAGGGAGAAGGATTCAGAGAGAAGAATCACAAACCTGTAGAGTTTTGTCGAGGCTTCTATAGAGGAGAGTTCTCTGTCGAGAAATCAGGCGAGACGGCGGCGAGAGGATCAGATCGACGGTCTAGGGTTTTGGAATCGTCGAGTTTTGTCGCAGAGAGGAGCTCTGTCTGTTATCGGGAGAGAATGTCGAGAGGAGAGAGAGAATGTCGACCCAGCGACATAACTAGAGGCATCCAGTTCCGCACTTTGGACTTCATCAGCGATCTGATCATCCCTCTGATCCGACGGTCTATAACGTCTGGTGCCACAAACCCTTTGGCACCATGGTGCACCATAGCATTTCTCTCTCTCTCTCTCTATATATATATATATTGATCAATTTCTCTAAAAACATATAACTAATACAATTACACACATATTAGTAGATTAACTATTTTTGTTTCTTCTTTTGAGTAATTGATATAAAAGTCCAATTAAAAGTGGTTGATTTTATAACATGTTTTCCCGTGAGGTGTCTTATTTTTATTCTGCACCTTATCGTCCTGACGTCATAATAAATGATGGGTTTAGTAACACATAAAGAACAAAAATAGGTGATTATACCCACACTAATGAGCAGCACGGACACGGCACGCAAGACTTGATTTAGTGTAAATAATTGATAAGATAAATTAGGAGCATCAAGGACGTCCCAAACGCTGTTACCATATCATTTGATTTCGCTTAGTCTCTCAAGTCCCTTGACTAATTAAACAAAAACGAAATAAATAAATAGGTGACCTAGTCGACTCGGACCCACACACAGGAGACGAGAGTGACACAACTGCATACGACGCTGAGGTCAGCGTGGACGCGGCAGACCCTCCGTTAGAGTAGTTCACGCTTCATTCCAGGTGTGGATTCCTGGGGATTATATTCCTTTCTCTTTTAATAGGACCAACCAAGACTTACCTAAATTTAATTGCGGCACCAAACTACCAAATAATAGCTAATCAGGCCCGTAGGACTTGAACTGTCATAATTGCATACCGGTAATTGTACCAACTATTGAGGCAAACCTGCATCTCATGTCATATGCATTTCATGTTGCATATAAGATCCGATATACGGATCGTATTAGACTATTAGCTACTTATCGGTAGTTGCGTATCAAATATTATTATATATTCTCGTCGGGAGTGATGAGAGTCGGGCCGGTGAGTCTTAGCTAGGATGGATGTAGTCTGGGGGCATCGTGAGGATGGATTACCTACGATAAACGGATTCGCCCGTGGGGTCCATTTCTCGAGATGTCCCTAAGGACATTCGACCACTGCTCACCATCGATGACCATCACTTGGTGACTCGTAGTGCCAATTCGAGTGTTTGATTTTCAAGATCCTTACTAGTATAAATATTATAATATCTTCCTTTGAGTGATTAAGGTTCGGTTTCTCAGTTTAGAGTATTGCGTGTCATATGTGAAGTATTGGAGCTATTCCGTTCTTTATATATTTCTATTAGCCGATATTTGAGATCTCTAAATATTCGAAGGGGGTTCCCCTATTAACTCTTAGTAAGTAACGGGGAAATCTGGGCCTCCCCTTGGCTTTAACTAGTACAGGGAGTTCCCTTTTTATTATTACTCAAACGGGTAGTCGGTTTCTTATTTTCATATGACGGCTGAGACCGAGAGTTTAATTTATTTTCTTATCTTTTGTGAGGGTAGGCTTCTCGGTTCGCTTTTTGACCGAGTGTGTGCTTTTATAGCCGCTCTGCATTTACCAGGGCGTTTCGTTCTGGAAACTCAAATTTTAGTTAGGCCGTGGTTGATTTGAGACCCGTCCAACGATTACGTTGGGCCTGTGGTTGATCTGGGACCCGCCTAACAATACCCTTAGGCTTGTGGTTACGACCCGTCTGAGGGGGCGAATCCTGAAGTCCTACACCCGGGGTTTTCTAATTTGACAAATCGTTTCTTTGTCTGGGAGCCTTGATATTAATCATCTTACTACCTATATATATATTATTATTCCTCATGATATTTTGGGTTTCTTTCTCGTATCGTCATTTGGATAGACTTAGACATTAAATTTATTAATGGTGGACAAATACACATTTAGGTGTAGCAATTAAATGTTAGTAAATCTCAGTAAAAGTGAATGGTCCAACCTTGAATCGGATATAATCTCAAAGGCTGGACCTTAATCCACACTGAGTAATTTTTATAAATTACTCACGTTCCACGGTTGGTTGTGGGGTCCAGGTAAGGAGCAAGATATTCTTTTGATGTCCAGAGGAGAGCGCTAGAATGGAGTCCCCGGCGTCTTCCGTTTTGAAGATCACTTCTTTTGTTTCTTCATATCTTTTGTAGGATTAGTGTGTAGTAGGTTAGCTAGGATCGGTCCCACGTCCTTTGATGGGATCGTCCTCCTCTGTATGAATTTTATTTTTGTTTAGCTTCCGCTGTAAACTTTGTATCCAGACGCTGGATTTTATATATGTATTTGTTGGATGATCATGTACTGTGTGAAATGTGTGTACTTTTCCATAAAATTAAGTATAATAAATTAGTCTAATTTGAATTATCTAATGAATACTTAAGCCTTTCGTGTACTTGAAATCAAGTACACGTGGCGGGATTAACACCCTGAAGCTAGTCATTATTTCTGGGGTGTGACAGACAAGTTCAAGGTTCAAGTCAGTATTTTGAAGAAATAACGATCATGGAACAAGATACCGCTTTGGCTCATCTTTTATGGTTCTCTCAAGTGATCCCAGATTATAAATTAAGATTTATCAATTGATATCATAGCCTACTTGATGAGAACCATAAGATTTTGTTCCATGGAAGATCTGGAAATTCACAGAAAATAGAAATTTTTTTTTCGATATATTCAAAATTCAAAAGGTTGTTTAATTATGAATTTGTGATAAAATACCTATGACAATTTTGGGTGGCCTTTGAACAAGGACCACAGATATCGATATGTATCAATTTCAAGACATCATTACACATTTTGACATCATATTTGTGTTTATTAGTTTATTTTCTCTTTATGTAATTTACACATTCTTTTGAGTCTGTGAAATATAAAGGTTGGAGAATATTATTAGACACAAGACGTTCGATTTTTTCATAGAAATATGTGCCAAACGTGTCACACTCCAAAAATAATGAACAGACCGGGTGCGACCAATCCTACCACGTGTGCATGACGACATGCACACAAAAGTCTTAAAGAATAAATAAAATGCACAATAATAGTAAACAAATCAGTGACACAATACATAACAAAGTATAAATTTTTATTGATCACAAACATGTTCTGTACATATATCAAAAGCGTATCTGGATAGCGAAAGCGGGAAAAGTAATAAACAAAAAGAGAATGGTCACGCTGATGCATCGGTGACCATCTGTCTATCTATCCTATCGTGAAATTGGAGAAAATAAAAGAAAGGAAATTGTCAAAATGAACATATGTGTTCTCCATTCGAGGGTGCCCTCGTCAAAAGCTCCAAAGCTCCTCACCTAAATCCCACAACCACCGTGAAAACATAAGTAATTAGAAAATTACTCAGTGCAGATTTAGGTACAGCCATTGAGCTTATATCTTTCTCTAAGATTGGACCCAAGCCAACACTTGGTAAATAATTATTCACATTTTAAAACTAACATTTTTAGTTAATTTGTTAATTAGAATATTTAGGATTCCAACAAGGTTTGAAATAATTGTTTAAAGTAAAGTAGTTAAAGAAACCCAAATGAATCTGAATAGTACTAGTTTATATATAGTACAAAATTTAATCAAGCACTCAAAAATAATAAGTCAATCTTTGTAGGACAACATGGATTCTCCCTCAAGCGGGAGCGTCAACTAAGAAGGAGCAGTCCAACTTACAAACTTAAGTAGCATCAAGTGGGCACATTAACTAATGAGGAGCAGCCCAACATACAAACTTGACAAATTCAGAGATTCCAGAACGAAATCGCCCTGGTATAGCTTGCGCTACCAAAAACACACACTTATTGGTAAAAAACGAATCTCGTGCCTACCTTACCATATAAGAAAAAGATAACATAAAAAGTCTCGGCCTCACTTGTCATACTGAAATAAGGAACTGACTACCTGTTTGAAAGAATAAATAATAATGAGAACTTCATGTACCAACCAGGAGCCAAAGGGGAGCCCCAGACTTTCTTTGTACCAACCAGAGGCCGAAGGAGAAAGCCCTTCGAATATTCGAGATCTCGCAATATCAGCTAAATAGAAGAATATAATAATTAAACTGAATAGCTCCAATATGTCATATATGGCACAAATACTCTAAACTGAGATACTGAACCTTAATCAATCAATTGAGGAAAATATACTAATATAGTAATAGTAATAAGGAGATTGAAAAATAAAACTCTACTCGCACTCTGAGCCATCAAGTGATGCACTTAGTGAATGAGCGCAACCAGATACATATGAAGACATCCCGTCGAAAGAATCCCACGAGCGATCCGCTTGCGTACGTAATCCTTCGGGCACGATGTTCTCATGGTATATTTAGCTGACGGCCACTCAGTCCGTACTCTCAGCACTTCCTATTATCATCTAAAATATCCTATCTAAATTCTAAAGTAGTGATCTAACCTAATATAATAATAATATAATATAATACGATATGTATATCAGATCTCTCATGCAAGCATGAATGTAGATGACATGAATGTAGGTTGGTCCAATAGTTGGTACAGTTTACCGTTATGCAAATGACAGATCAAGCCCTATTATCATTTATCATGTTTAGTTATAATTTGGTACCGCAGTTCAATTAAAAGAAAAACAATGGTTTTTGGGTCAGGTCCTATACAAAGAAAAAGATACAAGCCTCATGAACCCGCACCTGGGAGTAGTGGAGAAGCGAGCGAAGTCGACTCTGCTCTGAGGAAAGCTCTGCACCAACTGTGTTAGCGTCTACGAGATCAGACGCAATCTCGTCCTTCGCGAGGGGATACGAGTCATCCAAATCTCTTGATTTAGGTTAAGATTTGATTTTTTGAACTTTCGTCACAATAATAATAAGCATAATAACAATAACAACAACAACAACAACAACAATAATAATAATAATAATAATAATAATAATAATAATAATAATAATAATAATAATAATAATAGTAATAGTAATAGTAATAATAACAACAACAATAACAATAACAATAACAATAACAATAATAATAATAATAATAATTGTTGGATTAAAGTCATCTCTTATTTGACAATTTGCAAAACAAAATAATACTAACCTTGCACAATTAAGTTTTGGTGACTTGCAAGTTTATACATGTACTATAAGATGACGTAAAAGCTCAATCATGCATGTACAAGTCATGGCGTTCACAACGATATCAAGATCAAATCACTAGGAAAAAAACAAATGCTTCACAGAGCCATGCGTTACCATAACATATGGACAAACCGTCACAACAGGTTCCCTATCCATCATAACGAGTTGTCCACCCATCACAACGGGTCCCTAACCCGTCACAACGGGTCCCTAACCCGTCACAACGGGTCCCTAACCCGTCACAACGGGTTCCTGCTCTGAAGGGCCAAGAAGTCAGTGAACCAAGCAGAGAATGACAAAACTGAAAGTTCTCCAACTCGTTACAACATGTTCTATAACGGATTCTCTGTTTCTATAACGCAAGAGGTGAATTTTAAGATTGCAAGACTTAAAGAAGTGTATAGCCTATATATACCTTGAGAGCACGAATATGGAAGATCAATTAAGCCCTCTCCAAGTTTCCAAGCACTCAATTAAGCATAAAAAAGAGCACTAAAACATTATCGTACAGCTACCTAAATCTGAGAGAATTATGATAGCTACAATCATATAATTGTCGATCCGAAAACACTTGTTTGCTAGCTTTGTTAGCCTTGTTTGGTGTACTACATTTTGTTGTCAAGTAGTGCATCATAGTCCTTGATTGTGTTGTTAATCAGACACATTTATCTTGTAGAGCGGTGTAATCCCTTGCATAGGTTTAAAAATCTAAGATTGATTTTCTTATGTAAGAAGAACACAAAGATATGTTCCACAATTGTAAAAATACTTATTGTTTAGTGGATTCTGTCCCGAAAGGAAATTTTGGTTCCAAGATTCTCGTGGACGTAGGTCTAGTTTGTTTGTAGGCCGAATCATGTTACATCGCGTGTTCTTGTGTTCTCTTGTTCTCTCTTACTTTTTGCTCTTTACTCTCTCTTTACCATACTTGCGCTTTGCTATTTTGATTTGCTCAATTGCTCTTAGTACTTGCTTGCTTGTGATTTTAGCTAGGTGATTAAGATCCAAAAATTTGAATTATAATTATTAAAAATGTTTTCGCACTAGCACTTGATCTTAGAACTCCACAACAACAACAACAACAACAAAAAAAGAAGAATAACAATAACAACAAAAATAACAAAATCAGTAATAAGAAGAACAATGATAAGAATAACAAAAAAAAAATAAGAACAAAAACCGTAATAATAATAATAAGAAGATGTTCTTACAACTAAAATAACAATAACAAAAATTATTCTATTCCATTGTCGATAAAACTGAGCCGATTTGATTTTTTTGAAATCGTCGATATGATTATCTAATGCTGTTGTCGAATATAAATACGAATGCAGTTTATATGTAAAGAGTATGGTTGTTAGAGTTCTAAATCTGTGTCGTTTCGTTCTAAATACGGTTTGGCACGGCGCAATTAGTATTTTATTATTTTTACTGTGTTGTTTCGTGTCGTGCCAAAATTAGAAGGAATCAGCACGACACGGTTAAGAAACAACACGTTTAGGCATACGTGTGCAGTTATATATATTAAATAATATTTAAAATTAAGTATCAGTCGTAATAGTTTTTTCTTTTGAGGAAAGCATGCATTAATTTGCACGCTTAAATTTCATTAAATAATTATTTTTCTAAACGTGTCGTATCTTAACCGTGTCGTGTCTAATCATGACGTGTTGTTTCGGCACGGGGTGTCTTATTCATGTTAATCGTGCCGAAAATAATAAAAAAACTAAAAATAATTACAAGAACAAAAATCTGAAAAAATCTTTAAATTTTATAGACAATTATTTTGGACCTCTAGTACAATTTTTTGGAGAGTCATAACTCATAAGTCATAACAGCCTCATCCTAGATGCATAAAAAAATTCAAAAAGTAGAGAGGAATTTTTTTAAAAAGTATATTTATTTTTTTAAGTTTGTAAAGTTTAAAAAACAGAAAGATATCCTCGGACCTCGAAAATAGCAGCCATCGCAGCGCCCGGACACCGAGTCAGCTAGTCTTCTGGCCTTCACTTTGCCGATCCATTGTGTCAGATTGTGCAATTGAGAGATTTTTGAAGCCCGCAGCCATATGTGTACCTTCAACATGTTTTGATGCTAGTGTTGTCCTTGGCAATTGGCAGTTGGCATTACGTTAGAGGTTGAACGAATTTAGAACTCTCGCTAGAAAATTTCAAAAAAATTTGAATTTTCGTGCCTACCCGTGCCTACCTGTGCCTACCTGTGTCGTCGTGTCGTACCTAAATGTGCCGTGTCTAGACGTGTTCTCGTGTCATGTCGTTCCGTGTTTCTGTGCCGTGTCGTGCTATACCTCTCCTTGTAAATGTTCTGTGTCGTGTCGTACCGTGCCATACAATAAGAAATCTAAGCATGATGCGCTTAAGACACAGTACATAAACAGTACCGTGTAGTGTCTAATATCGTGACTTAACCGTGTCGTATCATTATCGTATCGTTCCGTACCGTTTTTAAACACACATGAACAGTTTTGAGAATTCTAATGATTGTCCTTATGTTACTGATTTTAAAAACCTACCCAACATGCGCACCACGATACTTCATTATTATTATTTTTTTTAGGAAAGTAGGTCTACTTTAAAATTTTCATCTTATTGTTACATTGATATTGAAAAGAAAAGGAAAAGAAAGAAAGCAAAAAAGAAAAGAAAAGAAAAGATAAAGGAAGAGAGAAGGAAATTTATTACATCATATTATATCAGTAATTACGAGTCGTATCTAAGATCGCTGATAACGGCAGTTCCCTGATGGACCCGATTCTTCTGTCGCGCAGCACCGACGGACCGTCAGATTTACTGCACTGTCAGCTACAGACGGTTCAGATTTGATTCAGGTCTGATATTACAAAGTTTAGCTTGCACGAATCTTGATGTAAATTAAAGGCTGAAATTTGCTGCGCAGCACGCACAGTGATAGTGCCGCGCGGTGAAGATCTCGTTCCGTTCCCTGATTGCCGCCCACCTCGGAATTTGTTATTATATTATTTTCTTCACTGACCTGATGTTCATCAATAAAGGCAGGAAAATTAAGCACAATATTTTTTTTCCTATTTCAAATGATAAACACTTTGATTTAAAATGTTTGTGCGTAGTTCCAAATAATTTTAAAATCATACTTCACATCTCGAATATTTGTGCTTCCCTATGCATTAGTTAATCTTTCAATTGAAAGAAAAAAAAAAGTGTTTTGCACTCTCCGTCTTTGTTTTTATAATGTACAATCAGATATTTGTCAAAAAAAAAAAAAACAGATAATTTAGAATTATAGACTCTCCCTTTTATAATTGGTCTTTTTCTCTAAAAAAATATAAAATTTGACGTTATATATGAACTTCTTCTCTACGTAATTTGTAGAAGAGAATTCATTGAACTACAGTTTATGATCAGTAGCCACGTCCCTTGTTCATGGCTGCCACCACTCCTGCATAATCCAATAAAATATTTCTTTCAATTCCTTTCAACTCACAAATACAATTTAACGTCTTCTTTTATTCTGTCGGTATATATATATATATATATATATATATAACACAGGGGCAAAAGGCCTATTAGGATAATTAAGAACAAACTTGTACCATGTCCAATCCAAATACCTCCTTTACTTGCAACACTCTCTTGAAACCATGCAAAAAGCTCCTAAGGTTGATCAAGAAGCCCATTTCGATCCGGGCCTTCCGGTTTCGCAACCTCCGCAAAGCAGTGGATAAAATGAGCCCCAGAAGGCGCCGCTGGTCCCGCTTCACGTCTGTACGAGCTGTATTTTGGCCTCTGATTACAAAGTCTGATCATACTGATCCAGTGAGAGAGGTTAGCCTACTTGAGCGGATTCCGGCACCACTTCCTTCACCAGTTACGCCATCCTACATGAAGGTGATGGTGAAGATGAGAGCGGGAGAGAGTGCGCGTGAAGAAGAAAATAGCGGGGTGAATGACATGTGTAAGAGTTTTGAGAGTTACTTGATGGAGATGCTTGTAGAGGAGAGGAAGATACGAGATTTGATGGATGTTGAAGAGTTGATGCATTGTTGGGAGAGGCTCAAGTCACCCGTGTTTATCGAGTTAGTGTGTCGGTTTTACGGTGAATTGTGCAAAGACTTGTTTCCCGGCGACGAGCAGTCCATTGAGTCTGCCACTGAAGTCATGGAAGGAGCTTAGGCTAGATATATATTTTTAGATAACTTCATGATTACAAGCTAAACTATCATGTAACGTGTAATAATTAGTAAATGAAGAGGGATCACTTTGACGATGAAGAGGGATCTCTTTACAATGATTATCTTGTTAATCTTGATTATGAAATTTCAAAAGTTGAGAAGTCTATAGACACTGTTATTAGTTTATAGATTAGTTTATGTTTTAAATTTCATATGATTTGGATATCATTTTATTTTTATCATATTTGACCATTAATTATTAACTGTTAAAAAATTATATCAAGCTTGATTATTTTTATGAAGCATGAAATGATACTTAAATTACGTAAATAACTAATTTATAAGTTGAAGAATGTATTTACAACAATTTTGTGGCTTTTATGAATTTTATCAAGTTATTGGCAATTTTATTGTTAAAATTATCAAAATATCATTGTCAAGCGACTCTTCTCTAAGTATTGGATTTGTTAATCTTCAAATATTCTTGGGTATATGAATAATACGTCCTTTCAAGTAGGATACTCAAAGATGATATTCCCACAGAAAGTATGATTCCTTCTCTATATATTTTTTTAAATAAGCTGAGAGCGTTCATCATTTTATTTTCATAATAAAAACGAAGTTATACCCAACATAAAATAATCACACACGCTCACAATCTATACTCTAAACTAATCTTATCTCTTTGATTAAATCTAAACACAAAATAGAACTAGTATAATTCCGCCTGTTCCTTACAAATCTCATCTAGCATTTTCCAATTCTATCTAAATGAATGACATCTAGGTATCAATATATTCCGCATTTTGCTAGCAAGGCTTGTACCTCTACCAACCGTCGTCGTTGTTGTTAAGCCAGACGTTGCACCTGAACTAAAGCGAACTCGTCCCAAGATCGCTCAGGTTATATCTATGCCTCACAATCTTAGAATCACACCTTGCCAGAATTTGGTCGCGCTTCGCTCACAACCACAAACAAATCGCTAGACATACTCATCCCTCTCAGCAAATACGATCAATTCCGAATACCCTTATCACATCTCTCACATCTCACTATCGATCCCTATACCAAATCATTATCAGTATCAACTTGGTACAGTTCAACCCGGTACAGCTTACTGTCACAATATCACCTCGGGTACAAATCAACCAGTTACAAATCCCTCACCATCAACCCAATTCAGATCGGGAAAGTACAAATCAGGAAATTCACTTGCTATCATTGTCATGGCAACACTCGACCTCAATATGATCTCATTTCACCATCGCACATTCACTGACAGTTCTCAGATCACTAATTGCTTGATCCGACCCCAGTTCACTGATTTGTACACACAGCACGATGGCTCACAGTCGAACATCTGGTACACACAGTCTTCTGATCATCTGGTACGATGACTATTAATTGACAGCTTAAAATTACCTCTCACAATCGCCTATGCCCGCAACCTCTAAGTCCCAATCATGTCAAGATCTCAGCACATCTGAGCATGATCAATTAATCTCAATGGAACTCGTTTGAACTATCCAATCTCAACTTCTCAGCAGTCGTCAGAACTCGTTATAGGATCGCATCGCATCTCAACATCGTCTCAGCAGCGATCTAGTCGGAACTCATTAGAACCCTTTATATCTTAACATCGCATCGGATCTCGCAACATCTCATCTCATCGCATCGTTCCGCATCTCCGCATCTGATCTCATCTCATCGCATCTCAGCATCAGATCTCAGCATCAGATGAACAAAAATTTCATTCACTAGGATTGTTAATTCACAAATCTTGCTTGGAACAATAAAGGTTAATTTCCGAGGTGTCCATTCAAATTTCTAAAATAGTTACTGCCAGTAATTTTTGTGTCCGAAGAATAAACAAAAGCAAATGGAAGCTTGTATGTTCATCTTCCGTGTTAATTTGCTTCTATAACACTCTTGGTGTTTGCACGAAAACAAAGTGACGCTTTTATTTTTGTTATAAATTTTCCGTGTAAAGCCGAAACAATCAAAACATCTGAAGTCTGAATAAGAATAAAATCATATATAGATTCAAAGATGGCTAGAAAAATGATTTATTTTATGAATATGCATACGATGAGTGTATCAATGAGGTATCGATAGGCGTATATGTATATCAACTTCCTTATTTTTATTTTATGAATATGCTTACAGACAAAAGACCATAATAAATACAAATACGAATCAGATGTTAACTAACATTGGATTGTTTTTTATGACGCATAATTTTAAAATAGATACGTCATACAGTAAACCGGAACCCACGTTGGATTTTATATCAGATTGGAGTATATATTTAATTAATGGTGATTTGATGGGAGTAGTTAAACTAATTAGACCGACCTTTTAAATATATTGTGGGGACTTTCAGGTTCGATCATTTAATACATGTCGGTCTAAAATTAGATACGATTTGATTCAAAACCCCCCATGTGTGACCCACACCACATGCTACGTCTGCTTCTCTACAGATTTGTATAATATTTTCACAATGATGGCAATAGTTCACCAAAAATGATTGTCAAAAATAATTAACATTTTATTAGGAATATTTGATTGAAGTTTAACTTAAAAAATTTATTTTCTCCGCTAAATGTGATATGTAAAATGTTGGAATTATTGAGTTTGATAACAAGAACAAGAATATTTCCACCATCCGAAAAATATTATTGTAATAAATAATTAAAAGTAAACAATTATCAAAATTGGATAATTCATAGATTTTTATATCAATGCAGCTTTCAATCATCCGGAAAATCGAAAAATATTTCAAAAGTACGTTAAGTTTGGATTTTAGAGAGATTTTGATATGAAGACAAAATGAACAAGTTAAAAATAAAAATTATAGTCAATTTATAAAACTTTTCGCCTTCTATCAAACCATCTTAAATATTTTAATTATGAATTTTAACTATCATAAAATGGTGAACTATTAGAATTTCAAATCGATTTAAATTTAGAAAACACTTATCTAAATAGTTAGGAAGACACCTAATTTTCATTTTTAATTTTAATAATATTTTTTAAATATATATACCATAAAAATTGAATATTGAATGCACAGTAGAGTCGCTTAATATCGATTTTCTGGCACATAACTTCTTTTAAAGAGAAGAAATACCCCATTTTTTTTTTCTGACCAAACACCCCTGTTCTTTGCTGAATCAGAATAACAGATTGACAGTCAGCTTTAAAGATTCCATATATAGAACCTAAGCGCATGATGTGAACCTATGATCTTTAAAAATTATAAAATTATTATGAGGCGACCATTGCCTGATTGCACCATATCTTCTTCTCTGAGACAGACTAATCAGAGTTTGGAATTTACCGTAATCCACATCTAACGTGCTATATTTAATGCAAAATATATATGGTTGATACTCAGTCGTTGCGTACTGTTAAAGTTGTGGGTTCCGCTTCACTAAATGCTGGAGAGGAAATTTTGACATCTAACAAAGTTTAAGTGTTGAACTCAACCTCAAATATATATAAAGAGAGTTTTATCTGACAAAAAAACACATTTAATGAAAATAATTAACTTCAAATTTCTAAATGGTACCGATAAATTTTTTTTCTGATAAGTTCTGTATTGATTATCCTCTTGAAATCCAGAGCTTTTCTAATTAATTTTTTTCTAAGAAGTAATGAAAAAAATCAGAGAAGAACATATAAGTAAGATAGTTAAAAGGATAACAATAATTTTTCTTTTCTCAAAAAATATATTAAAGAAAAAAAAAGAACAGAAAAACAGTCAAGTCAGTTAGACATAGGGGGTAACAGTGCCAGTAGGTTAGTTCTGTCAATTTACCAGATGTGTCCAAAGCTCATTGCATGGTGAGGTGACAGAGCTCGCATCTGATAGCTGGCATGTGTAATCTCTCTTTCTCTCTCTTCACCACACTCTTTACTAGTCCCCTCCAAGTCTGGAAATAACCAATCCAGGAAAGTGATAGAAAAAGACAGATAGAAAACCTTTAAAGAAAATTTGCCTGAACAAACGAAGGCAAGGAAAGAGATGATTCAGAGGTAATTAAAATCAGCAAAAGGATAAAGGAGTTGTGATTTGTATCTTGTTGGGTTTAATTTAAGAGTTTTAGGTGAAGAGGAAACTAAAGAAGAAATGGGGTTAAGGAGTGTTTTGCATGGTGCATTATTTATGAAGATGTCTATCCTTTGTGGATTTTCTCTCTGCTTGTTTGTTGTTTTCGCCTCTTCAGGTAACACATTCTTCTCTGTTGCTTTGTCTATCTATCTATCAATTTTTGACACTCAAATTCTGGTATTTTTGGTCAATTTGTTTTTTATTTGTTTATATGATCATCATGATAACTTTTCCTTTGTGCTTGAAGTTAATGGAAATATTAGACTGACAAATTTCAAATTGACTTTCTGACAGTAAATTCAATTTTAGAGCCTTTTTTGATATCATATTGTTCAACATTGGTAATTTTTAGATATTCCTCTTTCATAAAGGGAAAGTAAAGTTTCCTTGAAGCTTTTTTGTAATGTAACTGTCTATGACACTGACAGTATATATGTTGTATTTACTTACAGAGACCTATACCTTAATATTTCTTCCTTTTTTCCTGCACAATTTTGTATAAAGCAATTATACATGCATGATTTAGTTCTCATATCTGTTTTCTTCAACCTTGCAGAACCCAGAGATTTAACATTGAAACAATATGCACAGGTACTTAATTATTAATCACAATAGTAGACTGTTAGCTATATTTTATCTACATTATTTCTTGTATAACATTGTCCCTTTCATAGTAAATTTAGATTGGTCTGTTCTCAAACATAACGTTTATAATGCAATGTCTACTGTGCTTCATTGTAAACGACCATGCTTTTGTTTTTATTGAACAGTGAACCATAATTTCCATAAGCATTTAAAATTTACAAATGTTATAACAAAAAAATTCTAGTGCTTGTAAATGTCAAGTGGGGTTTTTACTTTTTATCGAGTACTTCAGTTTAGTACGTACATATAATATAACATCCTGATCATTGAATGTGAATCCCAAAACTGCTTGTTCCGTTAAAATCTGTTGGAGCTTGTGAACAAACGACCCAAAGACTTCGATCTGAGTATTCCATTGTGGATAATACGGAATCTAAACTGAGATAGTACTTCAAATTACAGTACTGTTTCACATAGTGAGATCCAACTGGTACAGTACTTCCATTTCACATAGTGAGATCCAACTGGTGACCTTTTCTGTCTGGGGCTAAAGCATAACATACAGTAGACATCATCACCTTTTTGTTCACAGGCTTGATATTTAGTTGAGCCCAGAGGAGTAGTCTTCTTTTTTTAATATCACTATATCAGACCTGTTTATTTCAATTTTTTATTTGGGAATGATATTTGCAATACATCTTTTGTAAGATGATATTCAATCATGGTACTGGTACACTAATGGATTTAAAATGCACACAGGTAGAGCTGAAGAGACTAGGAAGGGAAGAAATGCCAACAACTCGAAGAATACTTCTTGGGCCAGGTTCGCATCCTCCGAGATGCATGACAAAATGCGGAAACTGCACACCGTGTCAGCCGGTTCATGTAACAGTTCCACCAGGTTCAGATGTAATAATGGAATACTACCCTGAGGCATGGCGATGCAAGTGTAGAGATCGTCTCTATATGCCTTGATAATATAATATTTACCTTTAATATTAGATCCCGAGGAACATAATCAGAATTTTCTTTTGATTTCTTATGTTAATTGCTAGTGACCTAGTGTACATAAACAATCCATTAAGGACTGTGGCTATCAGATAAAAGATCAAAAGTGTAATCTAAGGTATATTGCGTGAAAATGCTGATTTCTATGATTTCTATGCTGATTTCAGCAAAGCATATTTGATGCAAGTGCTGAGTACTTAAAAATGTTATCATGAATTGATTTACCCTTTTGTTACTACTTCCTAGGAGCAGCACTAAAAATTAGTATGTAACAGTGCAACAGTCATAAAATCAATTAATAACATTCCTTAATGTAATCTTTAAAAAGATTCGGAATATGTTTAAATAGATGTGCCACTTAATGATATCAGTACGTAGATGATTGCTGACCATCAAGTAGTGCATCTTCCATAATTCCATATCTCATTTTATTTGTTAGTAACATTTCTTTCTTCACACACAAAATTTGTAGGTATCTACAATTAATAATAAAAGATCCTTCCACTAATAGAGACTACTATCAGTCATAAGTTGCAGAGATATGGACCACATTAAGCAAATCAATAGCAATGGCAATGGTTCTTTTTATATGATTAGAATTTTCATCTCTTCTAGAATCATGGGTAAAGTCTCATACAGTAACCGTTAATAATTAAAGAGGAGGAATCACTTAAAAATGGATTATTTTGACAATCTTGACAATTAATGGGATTTCAAATAAATAGATTAGAAATCTTAAAAATAGAAAAAAAATTATAAACACATTCTTGAATTTATAGATTAGTTGGATTTTAAATTTGGGACAATTTGAATATCATTTCGTGTTTCATCAAAGCTCATCATGTTTTATGCATTTTTTTAACGTCTAATATTAATGATTCATGATGGAGCATGAAATAACACTCAAATTGCATCAAATTTAAAACACAACTAATCTACAAGTTTGAGAATGTGTTTATAAACGTTTTTCTATTTTTAAGTTTTATATCTATTTATTTGAAATCTCATTGTCAAGATTGTCAAAATAAACATTGTCAAGTGATCCCTCATAATTAAATGCCTTTTGGTTACCAGAAAGTATTGTTCTGTCTCTAGCAACATATGATTCAGATACTTGACATTCTGATAAAAAATAGATCTCTTAAAGAATGAGTTTAACAGTATGCAGCAGTTCAGACATATCTAACATGTACAATTAGTGCAAAATCGAATACAGGAAAAAGGTGATCCTCTGAGTTTTTTGAATTAGCAAATAACAGTAGGAACCTACTCTAATTATAAAGTCAAATTCAGTAAACATCAAAAAAGGAAGGGCATCCACTTTCTTTATACCAGAAGTGATGAGTGGGAATTAATTGTAAGAGTTGGTACCACCTACAAAAATATATAACCGTTTTGAAAGTGACTTCCAAGAAATAAAATATGATTAAGTTTAATCAACATTAACTAGTGAAGTCTCCACTTTTGAGATTAATATTAGAGACCATATATCTATATATATATATAGCTCATCTCATGCTTTACAGAAAGATTGCTTCTAAAAAAATTTACTTTATTCAAGATTGAAATTACTTGCTCTCTTTGATGTGTAGGAAATATATTTCTATTTATGTGAGAATGTGAGATAAAGTGAAAATTGTAATGAGGGGTTATAACTTATAATGGTCTCCTAATGCTTATTTCAA
The DNA here is from genome assembly GCA_964058865.1 of Eleocharis quinqueflora. NCBI lineage: Eukaryota > Viridiplantae > Streptophyta > Magnoliopsida > Poales > Cyperaceae > Eleocharis > Eleocharis quinqueflora. The sequence goes on along the minus strand of CAXKVX010000656.1, from coordinate 128,386 downwards.
AGAGAGCACAAATTATAAATTAATTTAAAAAACAAAAGCCATAGTTTACATTTTTACTACTTATGTATCAATGCCAGCATCCTGAGTTATTTTTTCAGGACCCAATTCTAGATGTACCAGAATTATATTTCAATTTGCAATGTAGATTGTATCTGAATCAGCAAGGATATGTTAATTTAGATTCAGTTACATAAAAGCACTAAACATAAAGTGTATGTACAGATATACTATGGTGACAAATTATTGTACGAAAGAATATTCTCCATGCTCATTGGAAAAGCCTGTAACGAACAACTATTGAAAGTTGTTAGGATAAGAAACTAATATCACTTTAAGCTCAAATGGCATTATCTGTTTTTTTTTTGTTAGTTAATTAATTATTAATAGTAGGTCCGTTTACCCCGTTTGGCTTTTACCAAATTGCTTGAACTTAATGTCAGGAAATCTGGCAATTTTATGGTTCTAACCATAAAAAAGGTTTTAATCTCCTCTCTTTTCTATTATGCTTCATGCCTTCATATATGCAAATTGACAGATCGGTCTATTTTGTTTCAATCCAATATAACTTGAGAAAAAAAAAATGAATTATTGTACCACTACAATAACACGATCGAACAGGCACTCCTAAATTATTTATTTATGTATAGATTAAGATGATGATCATGCAGTGTAATTTAAATTTCTATAAAGTACTTCTCGTCCGATAATTCGAATATGTGACCACTAACATGAATTATTTTATTTTTGCCAATAAATCATACACTCATTCCAGCACACATAAATTATTGGATCGATATAAAGACAAATCACCTAAAAATCACAAAATTAAATCACGTTGTTATCAACTTTCATATCCACAAACAATCGATCAATAACTAGAAGCAAAAAGCATAATTTTTGGACATTACCGAGAGTAATAAAAAAAAAACAAAGTCTATATCAATTTGTACTTTTCTGCACACATTATTTTCTTCTCTGTTTGCTTCCCAAAAATCAACTTTCTTTTCTAACATCCTAGTCTTTACCATGAATCTAACACAAGTATCAAAACATGTCACCACCTTGTATTCTTTAGGAAGCTCAGAAACACATGTTTATTAAATTAGAATTTTCAACAGCTTGATTGGAAACTATCAATTTCATCTTCATCCTTCAATGATTGAGTCCGGTAGGATATGCACCTGTTACGCATGTTTTCAGTATCCTAACCTTTCTCAACTGTTTTTGTAGGTAAGAGTAAATTTAATGAATTTACAAAAAGGGAAATAAAATAGAAGAAGAGAACCTATAAATGGCATACTCAAACAACCACAGCACCTTTTTCTGGTGTGAGTCCGGTATCACTTGTACCAGGCTTGGTACCATTGTTGGTCTCCACTCCAACCCCTTTCCCTTTCTTAATCCAATGCCAAACAGCTTGAGCCCAATCCCATAAATTAAGAACAATGTAAGTCCCAATTCCTCCAATTAAACCATATGCAATCGAGTAAGTTAGCGGCATTCCAATCAGGGTAATAAATGCCGGTATAGCCTGTTTCATATCATGCCAATCGATTTCAAGCACCGACTTCATCATCAGAACTCCAACTAGTATCAGAGGTGGTCCCACTGCCCAGGCCGGAATTGAGGCAAGCAGAGGTGTGAAGAAAAATGATAAGAAAAAGTACCCTGAGACAGTCAAGGCAGTCAAACCGGTACGGCCACCTTCGCGGATACCGGTTGAGGATTCAATAAAGGCAGTAACAGGGGAGGTACCTGTCAAATACAAAACAATAAACTAATGTTAACATTCTAGTGCAATTAAACACAAAATTAATCTGGCATTGCCTTGTAAAGACAAACTTTTAAGAAAATATTTTTCTACGGTAGGCGTTTCCCACATGCTATGCTAGTGTTAAATAATGTAGGCACCTCAATTTGGCAATAAAAAAATAAAAAACCAAACTAATAAAATCATACCTAGAAGGGACCCTATGACAATTGAAGTAGCATCAGACATAAATGCAAAGTATTGACCCTCAAAATCGCCGTTGTTTTCTACAAAACCGGCGAAACGAGCCATGGAGTAAAGTGTGCCCGTTGTGTCAAGAATGTCTACATAAAGAAAGGTCACAAGAGCTTCCCAGAAGTAACCATGCCCTATGCCGTGAAAGCTTAGTGCTCCAGCCGTGTGTTCAATTTTGTGCACATCGACAATTTTCTTGAAGTAACTGTTCGAGGCACACAAAAATTTTATCTATTAAAGAGGCATATGAAGGTAGGTATGAAACAGCAATTGACAAACATATTATCAGTGGGTAGCTAGTATGTACCACACTCTAGTATCAGCAATCCAGAAAACCATACAAATACAATAGCACCCAAAAAAGGCAAAAATAAAGGGAAAAAAATTACTATCATTGACAGCCTATGTCAAGAGGAAAGCATGGAAAATGACCACTGCACTATTTTGTACCTAGAAGTTGTGTATAACTCAACAATCTCTGTATCAGTACGGAAAAAAAAAGTTGTTTTAAATTTTTATTATACCTGAAATTTTCATCTCCAATAGCTGTGTCAGGGAAGGCTGTGACCTCAGTATTGCGAAACCATGAAATGGCTGTAACAAATACAATCCCATAAATCATGGCACCTTTGATTCCCTTTATCAAACAATAGGCAATGATAACAAACCCTACGAATCCGAGCCAGAATGTTGCGCTTTCCATCTTCCCTCCTATGCACATGATCCCCCCCGATGCGGCTCCACCAGGCATGAGTATAACCGTCCCATTGTCAAATGTCTGGACTGGTGCGACCGCCACACGGTTAGCTGGTGGGCATGCACCGAGTGTGACTAGTGTGGCTGAGTTAAAGCCCACCAAACCGACTCCTTCACTGTTTTGTAAACCAATGAATGCCAGAAAGAGACCAATGCCTAGAATGTCACATATAAATGACAAAATTTAGACTAAATAAGTATTAGAATCACTTCCATAAAACAGAAGTTTGGAATAACTCCCGTTGACATGAATTTTGCGTATATGACTAAGTCTTAATTAATTTGAGGCTTATTAATTTAATATTTTAATATATAGTCAATTTCAGGCCTGAAAAAAAGAAGAGTTGTGATAAACTTGACGAGTTAATGTGAAAATTCAATCAATCTTATAAAAATAAAATTCAACATAAGTTTCATTTCTAGTCTACTCCAACTTTGATAGTGACAAAATATTTTGTGTGTGTTAATTTGTTATATGCAACTAATAAAATTTAGTATAAATGTACATTCATTTAATGGTAAATCCATTTAATGCTTTTAGGATTAACCTATCTTGATTGTCCACATGGAAAAGCTAAAGTTGCTTCCGTGTTATTCATCATCTTAATATGGCTTATGTCATTTGGTTCAAAAATATGGTTATGTCAATTTAGGTTTACTTCAGAATTTCTTTGATAATTCATAAAAATAGTGAAGGCTTAATAGCTGAATTTTTCATATTTAGCTCCACAAATTTTATGGAGTAAAGTTAGAGTGTTATTAAGATATTAAAGAAGGTTGGTGAGCTTAATTAAAAAATAATGAAATCAAATTCAAATGAAAAATTCGAACAGTTGAAACCGATGTATCCAACGAGTGATGTGTTTGCATATTAAATTTATAACTTTTATTTAATTTAATTCTAAGTCGAGCGATAAAAAATTAACAAACAAATGAATGTATAAAACTAATTCATAAACCTTCAATATTTTGACCACTTGACTTTATATTAAAAGAACTCAAAAATTAATAAATTTGATATGTAAACACATCACTCATTATATAGATCGATTTTAATAATTCGGATTTGTCACTAGAATTCGATTTTAATAAATTATTTTACTTAAACTCATCAACCTTCTTTTTGAGTCCAAGAACACCCTAACTTCACTCAATTTTATATATTCCCAATTTATCTGATGAAGAACAATCTACTAATTTGCAGCTAGACATTGGAACTACCCAGATAAAAAAAAATAGTTTGTGATGGTTTGATAAAAAACATTTGCTTAATTTAACGTTCTTTTAATATAGGCAATATTCTAGTTGCTATCTAAATCAAAATTTTCTGGTTGATGATACTCGGAATAAATAAACATCTCACAACATACTTTGAAAAGTGAAAATGCGTACCGGCTGATGAAGCTATACGTACGGGTTTTGGTACCAACTTAGCTATCTTCGACCGAAATCCGAGTATCGAAATGATAAGAAATATGATCCCCTCAATAAACACAGCTGCAAGTGCGGTTTTGTACGTCAAGCCACCCGAACCGTGAAACCCGACAACTGAATACGCAAAGTAAGCATTGGTCCCCATACCGGGCGCAAGTGCGAGCGGTAAATTTGCTAACATACCCATGATAAAACACCCGATAAGAGATGAGACAGCAGTTGCAACGATCAGGTCCCTACGGATCCGGTACAGGCACTGTGAGTAACCCGCGTCTACCGGAGGAAACTTGCATGATTCTGACGGGTTAATGCAATCGTTGATTGTACATGTCGCACCAGAATCGGTGAGGATGGAGGCATTGACAGCAAGGATATATGCCATGGTGAGGAAGGTGGCAGTGCCGGCTCGAAGCTCGGTTGTGAAATTACTGCCCCTTTCTGCTAGTTTGAAGTACTTACCGGCCCGGGACCGGTTGACAGCTATGTTTAACCGACCCAGCCGGCTGTGTGGCTTCTGTTCCCCTCTTCCTGCCTCTACCTCCATTGATAGATACCTTTCTCTGTTTCTCTTTTCTTTATGAGAAGAAGGAAAACGAGAGAGAGAATGAGAGATAGAGAGAGAGAGAGAGAGAGAGAGATTCGGGCAATAATAAAGGGAGAGATCCCGATTCCGGAAGGGTGAGGTATGATTTGGTATCTTTTCACTAAAAAAATATGATTTGGGGGGGGTCAAACAAGAAACGTGAGAGAAATTGTAAAGCTGGAAGAAGTCGAGTTATTAACTAATGAGTAGTACAGTTTTTTCGGCTGGGCTTCGGGTTCAAAATTTCAAATTGCACGAGAAATTTGAATTTTCAATAGATATTTTTGATAGGTCACTATCTATCTCTGTCTGCTTTGTTGGTTTCTCTGTTCGCGCCGTAGATGTGCTGATCTGTCACACGCCAAGGCGGTGTGGTCCGTGTGGACACCTTGTCAGATTAAAAGTTCACTGACTTGTTTTGCTTTTCATGGTACGGATTTTAGTGCAATGGATAATTTGCAGATTGAAAAAGTGAGGTCAACAAGAAAAAGTGAAAAGAAGATATACATCAAATATATGAGAGTAAAACATTGGTGCTTCTATTAGCATTAATAATTTTCGTGCTTTTGACTTAAAAAATATCGTCAGACATAAATTTTTATTTATCATTTTCAATAATTTTTCGTGCTCTTAACTCAAAAATATCTTAGACATCAATTTTAATTTATCATTCTCAATAACTTTTCTATATCAAAATCTAGTAGGAAATATTTTTTTTTCTATTTTTAGAGTTTTTAAGTACATCTTTTTATTTTTTTCAAAATAGTCTAATTTTATATATAAACATTGATTATTTCATTATTATTTTGAAGTCACTTTCAAAAATTCAAAACAAACACTTAAAAAACTCTAAAAATTAAAAAAATTGTTTCCTGCTAGATTTTTATATAAAAAAATTATTAAGCATAATCAATCAAAATTTAAAAATGTCTAATGATGTTTTTGAGTTAAAAACATTTGTACTCATAGGAGCACCATAGCTTTATTCTAGATATGATTTTTTTTAGATAGAAGAGGAGAGATATGAATTAAAGTGAAATTAAAATAAGAATATTTTTTATGGATCAAGCTTCTACAAAAAAAAGTGTTACTTGAGGTAATTATAGCTGTTATTAAAAAAATAGAATAACTCAAATTAATTTTGATTCACAACAAAAATAGCGTTGTACTAATTATATTTGTCGATGTTTTTTTTATTAATTGCACGTAGGCTTACAATATCCTCAAATTAATTTTGATTCATAACAACGGATATTTATTAAATAACATTGCTTTATATCCTCTATTGCAATAGTTATTTAATAAATAACCGTTCCCTTACATCAAATATTAAATTGCTATTTTTCTACGACAACACTCATATGTCAATTGTTTCTTATACGATTCACCAACTCTTAGACACCAACAATTGCATAATCTTTGAACAAGATGATTTTTAATCGTTGGCAGGTCTATTTTTTATGGTAGTGTGAACTTTTGTTCTACAAAATTGATAATTATATATTTAATTTATTATTTGTAAACGCGCTTATTGGATAACGTAATTGAGTACAAATGAAGGGAAAAAAAACAACTAAAGGGAAGTCAACCAGGAAAAATGAAGATGTTATTCATCCCTTACAAAGATCAATAAGAAGGGCTCATATTTGTTTATTTTAGTATTCTTTATTTAAAATAAATCATGTTAGCAGCAATTCCTGCCTAGTTGGCAAGTGGCAACAGTACTCGGCCAACGATTGCCATGAAATATGGCAGCTTGATTCTTCATTTTTTTATTTTTATTTTTAGGAAAAGATGAAGCCTTGAATTTCATTTAGTGTGATCACAACGAGGTGATCAAATAAAAAAAGACAAAATTCTTTATATATAGTAGTTATGAATAGTATTTTTACTGTAGTGTGATACAATAAAAACACTATAGTATTTTTTTTATTTTTTCTGAACTTTTTTTAGCAGTTTTTTTAGCAATTTTTTAAAAAAAATTTCGATTTTTTTTTCATTTTTTTTCCGTCATTGTTTTTTTGTTGTTTTTCGCGCGAAGCGCGAGCGCGACATCTAGTATTTATAAAAGATGAGATTCGAGCTCAATTTCTCCCATCTTTAGGCAGGTATCTAATAACGGCGCTCTTTTTTCTGGTTCATTTTTTGACAATGTCTTAATTACTCTTTACTTAAGAAAATTTTGTCGTAATTATGCATTTTTAGATTACTTCAAATTATGTGAAAATGGTAAGATTCGAAATTACGAACAAAACAGTGGTTGAATGGATCAATAGTTGACAAATCTAAAATTTTGACCACTATCTGAAATTTACTGTAGTATTCTTCTTTCTAATAATTATAGTAATATTAAATGTATATAATAGTAAGAGTAAAATTACGATGTTTGCGCATGCTCTATCATGTTTGAGATCACGTATTTCGAATTTTAAAGTGCAAACGATCAATCAGAATCGTTGAAATGTTGTTACTACTAAATTTACTTTGGAATTAAAATTTTCAATTTTTATTTTTTTTACTATTTTATCGAATGAATGAAAAATATATTGATCTAATGATTACAAACCTCTCCAATTTAATGAAATTTTAACTCATCCGATAAAATAGTAAATAAATTATAAAAATTGAAAATCATGGTCTCTAAATAGAATTTAGTATGACAACGTTTACAATGGTTCGAATCGGCCGTTTACACTTTAAAATTCGAAATATGTATTTACAAACACGGTAGTATGGTGCTTGCGCAAGCACCGTTCCCGTTACCCCATGGATCATGGTCCCTCCGTTACTGCTATCGTCAACACAGTAGTTAGCATGACAGCATATCAAGCATCATGTGCTAAATACCTACGTTAACAAAATCATATTTTATGAATTTCTTCCTTTTTTTTCTAGAAAAAAAAACCGTAGTAAACTCAATTTCGTATTAAATTAATGCATCTCCAAAGCTTTTGTTTACCAGTTCATTACAGTCACCATTTTCTAGAGGATGGTGATGTATCGTGTATCGTGTATGTGATTTAATGTCTGATATTAAAAAATAATTAGAGAAATTAAGTAGAGCTTTAATAGCTCTGATCTAATTTTTATTTTTATGTATGCTTAAATGTCTTTTTAATTACTCCTTTCTATTTGGGAAAATATCTAGCGTTGACCTATATGTGATATATATATTTGTGGTGCACATGTGAACTCATCTCCTTATTCATCAATTATAATTTAATATATTTTAATTAAAAATATATAATTGTCAATTATTATTTTTAATAATTTCGTATACAAATTTACAGAAATATATTCAAAATAATGAATATTTATAAATAATTATATATTTTCAGTTAACATAAATACAATTATAATTAATAATAAAAAATTATAGTTGTCATGAAAAATGAATCGGGTATTAAATAATTTCAGTTAACTGGTGGCAATAATTTAAAAACTTCAAAAGTTTCACAAATGGAGATGCTCTTAGATCGACCCATCTAATTATATTTTGTTGAGTAAATTTCAAAATGTCATTTATTTAATAGTTTATTTATTATAATTAAATAATGTAAAAATGTCTTCCAATTGAGTCGTGAAAAAAAAAATTAATCGTCAAATTGCTCAAAGGACAAACTTTTCCTTTTAAATTTCTTGTATTATTGTACTATTATATGCAACTTTCTACATTAATTATTTTGGCTTAGTTTCAATGTTTCATCCATCATATAAGAGGATTCAATGAGAAATAGCATTTCACAAGTCAACTAGTTTGCCCGTTTTATTAAAAGATTTTAAAAATATGACTTTTATCTACATACTGATTGCTCTATGTAGTCGTCACCAGTTAAGGAATCCTGAATAAATATTATCTTTTTATGTTATTGATACTTTAGTTAGTTAGTAGTCATATCATTATTTTAAGGATAATATTTCGTAGATATCATATTGATATGAACTATCGATATCGATTTTATTATGCATCTTTAGTTGAGTTATCGTGCACATTATTTGAGTTATTATGCATGTTATATCATAAATATTTCTATACAAAAAAATAACATGTATAACTATTTCATTACAAAAAATAACATGCATAATAAGTAATAACTCAAATAATGTGCACGATAACTCAACTAAAGTGCATAATAAAAACGATAATATGTATAACTATTTCATTACAATAAATAACATACATAATAATTCAAATAATGTGCACGATAACTAAACTAAATATGCATAATAAAATCGATATCAATAATCGATATTAAATATGATATCTAGATATCAGCTCTCTTATTTTAAATGTGTGGGAAGAGGACTACACGTAACACAAGTTCCATTATTTTTTTTTTGGTGCGAAGAGGACGACTTAATGTTCCATTGATTTTTCAACGTGGCAACATATTTTTTTATTGTTAATTAAAGACGTGGCAACATATTTAATTCGTTGATTGCGATTACAAAATTGTTTCTCTGAAAAAATTGATCGTATGTTCAATTGGTCGGCTTCAATGCTCCTTTATTTGATCATATTTTTGTGAAATGAAATGATATTTTCACCTCAAAGTATTTTCGTCTAATTGTTCTTCAATAAATATATATATAGAGTCATGTTAAAATACTTCATAAAATATCAAATTGCATATATTTTAGACTCGTACCTCAAAATTATGCGTAGAAAAGAACAAAAAGTATTAATTCTAATGTAAATAAAAAATATTAATTATTTAAGACTTTATCTAGAGAATACTTACGACTTTATCAGTTATTTACAAATAAAAAACTATCAATTATTTACAATTTTATCTAGAGAAATTTTGTAATAATCAACTTTTTTCCAACTTTTGAAATTCTCTAGTTTATGTATTGGCCGTTCGGATTTTCAGCTGTCGCTACGTTGTTGGGATTGACATTATTTATTTTTGCTATGTCAAATGATATGATATGAAAATCTAAATTAAATTGTAAACATGAAATAGTGAGAATAAAACATACAAAAAGTAATGAAATATTTTTCATCACCAACAGCAATAATATACAGCTTAAAAACATAAAACTAAAAAAGCAGGACTGTCAACGGTACTCTTTTACTCGTTTACTCTACTCATACCGTATTCAATAAGACGAATATGGATAAAGAATTTTTTCGTTAGATAATTGTGTATGAATATAAGTAAGATTTATTTTTCGTTAATCAAACAAGTAAGAATAGGTTATAGATAAGATAAACTTTACCAAGTAAAAATAGAGTAAGATAAGATCAATTTCAAACGAATATAAATACGAAAAAACCTCCACCACCCGATCTGTTTCGTACCAATAACAACCTAGAAAAAGGTTTGTTATGAAAAAGAACAAGAACAGTATCATTTGTGTCAGGCCTGTTTGGCCAATTTGATAAAAGCCTTGAAGTCAAGCTTGGGCTCCTAATATTTTTGTACACACATTATATCTTTTTATTTTAAAAAAATAAACAGGCTAAGCCTATTTTTCACGAGAGAAACATTTAAATAACCTTTCTTGTGGTATAGAGAAATTAGAATAGAACATACAGCTAAAAACCAGGAAACTGAAAAACTCTGATATGAAAAAAGAGAAAGTATCATTTGTGTCAGGAATCCACATCTCCTAGAATACTCCAAAGAAATGGACAGCGAGCTCCTCTGAATCCTCACTGTTGCTACATCGTCGTTATTCTGTTCGCACAGTAATTACTACAGTACCAACATACAAAAACTATCCATTTTTGTCTTGAAACTAACTGACCATTTCAGTAAAACGGATTCTTTTGTCAGGCCTATTGCGCCAATCTGGATAAGCCTTGTGTGTGTGTGTGTGTTTTCCCTTACAGATCCAATCACCTAATTTAATGTCAGACTTTTAATTTTTTTCAAGGCCAGACATTTGATGAAGACATGAAGCTTTTACCTTATCTTAGTTTTTCTTTCTCAAACTGTAATAAACCGTGGGAAACACTAGTAAGCTTCATTGAACATTTGGTGATAGTTTTCTGTTGGTTATCTATTTTCCCCTAACGTGATATCTTGGAATTATAATATATCAATATTGTGTAATAATACACTCAATAATTACAGTAAAATCAAAACAAAGCTATGATTGCTATCCTATAACTATACAATATTTGTTTTAACAACTTATGAACCAGCAATTACAAACAACATTGTACATATACAACCTAATTACACTTCTCTTTCTTATTTACATAATGAAAAACTATGTATATCACCAGAAGAAAATACAAGGTAGTGATGAATTTAAATAGACAGTTGATCATCAAATTGACAGCATCAATGGTATAAAATAGCACAAGGAATCCACACTTAGGCATTTAAGCGGAAGCTATAACAACATCTCCAGAGAAATTTTGCTTGCTGGCTTTGCATGCGTGAATGACGGTGCACACATCATTTGTTTCCAGAAACTTCTCAAGCTTCGCCAGAACCAAAGGACCATATTGAAGTACCAATCTCTTACACTGAGTGCAAAAAGCATTTGTTAGAAACAAAATTAGCGATTTGAAAATTTTGAATTTCTTTATAAATTGAGCACATACCTTCTGTACATAATTTTCAGCCTTGCTGCATCCTTTAAGAAGTATTTGGAGAATCTCAAACTGCCAGAAAACCATAACAAGTTTAAGAGTACAATAAACAAAAAAAATTACTAATAAATTAATAAGTAAAGCAAATAGTAAATCTTAAAGAAAAACCTGAGTGTCTGGATCGTTGAGCTTTATGGCTATTTGTTCAGCAACCTCCTCACATATTGAACAAGTATCCTCATTAAATTGCTCAATCTTGTCACGAATATTAGCGACGATCGATACCTCAGATATGCAGAAATGTGTTTTTTCACAAAATTCCTCTGGGCTTATTTTCTCTATTTCAGCAAATAGCAGAGGGGAATAATAATGTACCAGTGCAACACACTGCAAATTATAACACTTTAAATTAAATAAATATTACAGCATACTAAAATTTCCTACCACTTTAGATGCTAAGAAGTAAAGCACAAGTAAACTGTAAAAGAATAAAATGGAAATTTGGCCTGTATATAATCCTAACAGACCATCAAGGTACGGTGCAAATTTGGGTCAAATGCATTTGAGTTAAGTGGCATATCTTAAATTTAAATGTTTGGAGACTTTGAGAACTCAAAAAGCTTCATCTATGATATGTACCAACAGTTCTGGCAGAAAATGTTCCACATACCGCCTCCTCAAAGTTGCCTAATTTTGCACAGTCCTGAAGAAGAAGTGCGTTGATCTCAGTTTCAGTTTGATTTTTCTCTAGATAAATGAGCGCATCTGTTGCAACTTTTTCACAAATTTCGCACAACTGTGAACCTTTCTTAGTTTCCACTGGCATGCTATCCTTCATAATTGACTTATGAGTATCACCTAGCATGGAAGAAAGCACTTCATGGTTTAACATAATGTACATTTATTGGATTTTTATAGGTAAAAAATAATTTAGTCATACCTTCTACAATGCTAAAGATTTGACTGACATCTCCTTTGCATAATTTAACTTCATCACAGAAATCTTCTGGGTTCATGCTCCCAATCTCCTTTAAGAAAAGAGGTACATACTGATCCACCAATGTAATACACTGGAAAACACATAAATGTTAAAGATTAGTGTACAAAAAAATGACAGTTATGACCTTATGACTCTTTCGTAGCAATAAGCATACCTGCTGTTTAAGATAATCCATTTTGGAGCAAACTAGGTGAAGAGCACTTATAATCTCAGTTTGTGTATTATCTTCAGAGAGATAGCTTAAAGCTTCTGATGCATATCGTTCGCATATTTTACAAAATTGTGAGCTTTTCACTGTTCCCAATGGTACAATTACTTCAGCTGGACCAAAAAAATAACCAAATTTAGATATTAACCATACAAATAAAACTTTTCATTGTTTCCATATTTTTTGCTTTAAGATTGGGCAGAATGTCCAAATCATTCATTAATTGAAAGAATCTAACTCGCACTTTGATTATGGCTCAAATCCAGGTTTATAACTACTTAAAACATCATTAAACACCATGGACACAATAAGTAACGGCCATTGATCACTCAAAAAGTTTTACTGTGCAGTACTTTTATTTTCATTTAATTCTAAAATTGATATGCCTGTGTTTGCTTAAATCTAGGAGAAACGAGCTAAATTTTGTGAAAAGAAAAACACTAAACTCTTATTTTTTTGTTTAGGGTTCTGAATTTTCAGGTAAGAAGTATTTTTGCTTGATTGTGCAGATTATACTTTATAGCATTGGTTATTCTCAGTACTTTACTGAAACTTTCCTGTTTGAACATTTGGTCATGATTCATTGATCCAGTGCTGCCACTAATACTGTCAATGGTATAAGAGAACCATAGTTTCAGCATGTATAAGTGAAGCACCGGTTTAGTACTAATCAATTGACATTACTACACTGAAATAATTCCTTCTTAAAGCAACATATAGTGCTGTCAGGTGGTGCTGAGTTTTCAGTCAAATAATGCAAAATCAATGAAAAACAATGGTTGTTTTGAGTTCAACACTCAGAAATTGTTTTCTAAAGATCATTATATAAACTTGTTTGAAATAACGGGTGAATTGTTCAACAGCAAAAAACGTTATGAGCAAAACTTATGTCAATAAATAAGAAAGGTAACCCTAACCGTCTAAAATTCTTTATTTGTGGACTGACACTCGTAAAATTAAGTCTAAGGACCTTCACTCCAAATAATTCCCATACTGAAAAACACAATATCTGAGTTGGATGATTGATGCAAAATTGGATTTGAATTTGAAGGATAATTTCAGGACTTGCTGATAATTGAACTCAAGTAAGACTTCTGGGGTTTATTTCAGCCTGGCACTAGTGAATTCAGGTACATGTCAGTCTAATTGCAAACCAGAAGTTCGTGCTGGTATTTGCTAAGAATAAAATACTAACCCATAGTTTGTGAAGGCAGCGTAGTTCTAGCATTGGCCATCACAAAGCAAAAAACCAGTGCCAACAAGAACAACATCTTCTTATATGAAGCCATTGAACCTATGCACAAATTTCATACTAATTAATTCAATTACACAAAATTAATCAAAACAATAAGAAAATTCGAACAGATTATAACATAATCAGAGAAGCCAAAAATAAAGGACTTCGTTTTCATTACTCTGGTGACAGACCAACCAAGCAAATTATCAACTGGTTAATGAAAATTTTATCTAGTAATGGAAACTTACCTAGAGTACAGATTTTTGAAGAAGCGCCTCTCTTATTTGACCTCTTTCTCTTCAATTGATCGACTGAAGGCAGGAGGGGGTTGACTCTTTACTGGTAAGAGATGAGAGCTGAGGGTAAAAAAAAAAAGAGATCTTGAGTTGAATGCAAAACAACTACTTTCGGTTGGATAATGTTTTCGATAACTAATCCGGTCACTTTCGCGTGACGAAATTGTCGAAGAGAATAAATAATTGGAAGATAATAAGTACAACACCATATTTTTCTTAAGTTTGGAACGTGACGAAATTGTCGAAGAGAATTAAATAACGAAGTGGAATTGCGTGGCGTGCAGTTCTGTATAATGGACGCAACGATTTTCCTTTCCCAAACCACCAAGTCATGGCTATTTTAGAGCAGATCTTTCTATCGGAATCAGTATTCCAAAACTAGAAGGAAAAAAATTAAATAACGAAGTGGAAAACAAAAAAAAGAGATTCGTCGACAGCAGGGTTCGAACCTGCGCGGGCGTAGCCCAACAGATTTCAAGTCTGTCTCCTTAACCACTCGGACATATCGACGCTTTGTTCAATACAATTATTTTTATTGGATTAAATGTCATTTAAGTATTACATTGCTAATATACGGCCTAAAGGCCCATTTATAATGGACTTAAATTATAGGTTGGGCTGCAAAGTTCAACGCCGAAATAAATTTGAAATGCCACCATGTTATGCACTTACGCTCGGCTATTAATGAAAGCTCTAGACTACATTCATCAATCATCATAGTTACTAGTTAGCTAATAGTTCCCTTCTTTTGCCAAATTCCTTTCATCTTCCATTTTGTGCACTTCTTAAATGATTGCTTTTTGTGCACTTACGATTGATCACTTTTTGTTCACTATATTTTCAGTAATTGTCGTATATGCTTTGTACTCTTTGTGAACGATTGCACTAAAAAGAGTGCCTAGTCCTAATTCTGACAAAAAATGTTGATGCTAATTAAGTCTATGTTGACACACTGAAAAGAGCGATTGTTCTACTAACCATAGCCTTGCAGACAGTTGCATGATTTTGACTACTAAACAGATTTCTTTCTTTTCTGTCATTTGGTCTTTCTTTTCTTTAACAAAAAAACAAAAAAACGGTGGGAACATGCATCATGCATGTACTCTGATTTTCAAACTTTATATATCCTAGTTCAGTAGTTCACCAAAAAGTCTATTATTTACAAACAACACACATGGTTCGTTTTATCCTTTAGTTAGCTTAGTCAACCATGCACCTTTTGCTTCAATGGGATCTTATGGTATCATGGAGACTAATCAACAGCTTACACATGCATGATGGTCTGATGGAACATGAATCGTTTGTATACTAAGCAAAGCATGCCTCTGTTAAGTCGTGCATGCGTATGAATTTCAGAAAGTACCAGGCTTGCTTAAATTCCACCTAGTTATCCTTTGGTCGGTTTCATTGGATTTTGTATATTTAAGATTCATTTTTAAAGAATATGAAAATTGTTTATAAAATAATGAAGTGAACCGTTCTCATTTTTAGCAAGAATTTTTTTAGAATTGATATGATGAAGTTGCATTGCTCGAATGGTTAGTGAGACTCAGATAGGGTGAAATCCATTGGTCAATTTATGTTCTGCTATTGATTTCGAAAATTAAAGAAACATTAATGTTGTAAATCTCAATGTTCTAACAACATTTTATTTATTTGTTTTTATTGAAGGTCCTTTTATATTGGAGGTCGGCTCCAACATCTATTTCAAATGCAAATATTTTCTACTCAATATTCATTGAAATTTGAACTCATGGTCGGTGATAACCACAGTGTCACTGATCACTTATACTGAGTGCACAACAACAGAAAAAAGTTTTAGTGCCGCCTAATTATCGCCGGATCTTAGTGATATTCGGAATTAAAAACACTTAGTGGTATTAATCTCGGTTATTACCTAACAAACCGACAATAAAAATCTGTAACTTTTGGAAAAAAAATTGTTTTTAATTTTATGCCGTTGTTAAAATGTCGGTGACAAAAATTACTTTTGTCATCGGATTTTAAGAAACAACCGATGATAATACTTTTATCACCGGTTGTTTGTTAATATTCGGTGATAAAAGTCAACTTTTAACAAACAACCAACATTAAATTAAAATATTTTTTTCAAAAGTTAGAGACTTTTTATCACCAGATTTTTTAATAAACCGACATTAAAATTCAAATTTAGAAAACTCGTGCACCAACTCAATTTTTTCTGTCTTTCCCTCATCTCTATCTCTCCTGTCTTTTTATATATACCTCAATGTCCCTAATGTCTCCCTTCTCTCTATCTCTATATTAACCATTGTTGTTCTTATTTTTTTCGTAAAAAATGGTGAACTTTGACGAGAGGGGGTTCGGAGAAGTGACGAATCGTCATTTTTGTTCTCTCAATATCGGATGCAAATACCGGCTCTTCTCTTCTTTCTATTCTTGTTCTCTTATTTATTTATTTATTTATGTTTTCTTATTTTTTGTTGTCTTTTATTTATTTATTTCTTCTCTATTTTTTTTCTATTTTACTTTTTATTTTTGATTAATCTTCTATTTTCTTTTTTCGTTCCATTTTTTTACTTCTAATCTTTTGTTCCCTTATTTTTAAATTAAATTTGAAATTTAAATTTGAAACTTGAAATTTGAATATCTAGGCGATTAGACAACTGTCAAAATCTGTGCGTTGTGCAACCAGCTATCAGGTTGTAGAACGTAAATCTTTTTTTCTTTTTTATTTGACTTTTTAATAAAAAAAATTGGTAACAAAAGTCATTTTTATCATTGGTTATTAGTAAAAAAACCAGTGATAAAAATCAAGATTTTATCTCCAATTATTAATACTTTTAGTGTCCTCTACTTTTAGTAAAAAAAAAATCTATAATAAAACGTCATAAAAAACTGAAAATAATAATTTTTTTTTGTAGTAATGGCACCACGTTCTACTGTCAATAATAAATTACAATTGTTTGATTAAATCAATGTGGACCGTTATTTATGACTATCCACGTACTAGAGCATCATCCAATTGATTAATATATTTTGGTTAAATTTCAGAAGTAAAATAGTACAATGTCCGATGCTGTAAAACCAGAGGGTGTGTTTGGCAACCACCATTGTTCCGGAATAGAGCTCTATTCCGAAATAGGGAGTGCCAAACATGTTTTCAAAATAATAGAATAGTGGTAAATTAGGCTATTCCGGTATACCACCATATAGATGGAATAGCGGAATACACTGTTCCGTACGACTAACTAATCAAATTTATTGTATTTTAATATTTCATCATTACTATTATTATTATTATTATTATTAATATTATTATTGTTATTATTATTTATTATTAGTATTATAATATTTCATCATTATTATTATTTTTTTATTATTTATGATAATTATTATTATAATATTATTATATATTTTATTATTATTATTATTATTTTATTAGTATTATAATATTTCATTATTATTATTATTATTATTTTATTCATTATTATTTATTATTTATATTATTTATTATTATTGTTATTATTATTATTATTTATTATTAGTATTATAATATTTAATCAGTATTATTATTTTATTATTATTTATGATAATTATTATTATTATATTATTATTATATATTTTTTTATTATTCCTATTTATTATTATTATTATAATTTTATTACTATTATAATATTTAATCATTATTATTATTATTATTTTATTCATTATTATTTATTATTTATTATTATTTATTATTATTGTTATTTATTATTATTGTTATTATTATTTATTATTAGTATTATAATATTTTATTATTATTATTTATTATTATTATTTTTATTTTATTAGTATTATAATATTTCATCATTATTATTATTATTTTATTTATTATTATTTATTATTATTTATTATTTATTATTTATTATTATTTATTATTAGTATATAATATTTCATCATTATTATTATTCTATTATTATTTATGATAATTATTATTATATTATTATTATTATTTATTATTATTATTTTATTAGTATTATAATATTTCATCAATATTATTATTTTATTCATTATTATTTATTATTATTGTTATTAATTATTATTTATTATTAGTATTATAATATTTCATCATCATTATTATTATTTTATTATTATTTACGATAATAATTATTATATTATTATTATTCTTATTTATTATTATTTATTATTAGTAGTATTATTATTTTATTAGTATTATTATTATTTATTATTATTTAATATTATTGTTATTATTATTATTATTTTATTAGTATTATTATATTTTATTATTATTTATTATTATTATTTATCATTATTTGTTATATTATTATTTTTATTATAATTATAATAATTCATCATTATTAATATTTTATTATCATAACTATCAATATTTTTACTATTCCAATTGACACTTGCCAAACGACAATTTTTCTCTTCAGAATAGTCAAGAATACCACTCTTCTACCACTCTTCCAAAATCACACTATTCTATTTTTACTATTCTAATTCCGCTATTCTGACGCTATTCTTTGATTTGCCAAACGGACCCAGAGTGTGTGTCAACAAACACACACAAAAAAAAACGAAAAAGAAAATCAATGTACCGCTCTTTAATTGTTAGCTTAGCTGTATAATCAATGTAAATCTTGGGAAAAGCAATTCTTGAATTATGAAATGGTAATTAAATTAAGTTGCTGTTCTGTTCTAGTCACCGGTTTTGCAATTAAATTAAGTTGTGGTCAAATCTTCATAAAACAGAATTATGTGGCTCTGCTTATCTTGCAAAAAGGATCTAATTTTGGAATAATGCTGGTCTCTTTTTACTAATTTAAAAATGCAATATCAGGAAATTAGAAATAGGAACGACACTCACACCACTACGAAATTATTATGTAAACAAAAAAAGTTGCCAAGATGTTCATGTGACAAAAACAAATTCAATTTGTCAAATTTTAGGAATGGAAATACTCTAGAAAAAAAAATGGCACAATTAACCTTTGCCTTCAAAAAAGAACCAAATGTGCGAACCAAAATTTGCCATGTCAGCAATTACTTTTTTGCAATTGAAATTGTAAATGTTTCATTAGTGTTAATTGAAATTGTAAATGTTTCATTAGTGTTTATAATTTATTGACAAGTAAGATGAAAATATTCTAACGAAAATTTATATTGGCCATGTGAATCAATTCCTTTGGTCCTGTCATCGCCAATGCAAATAAATGGTCGTGGTGACAAAATAAATTTATTGTGCAAAATAATTGTACAAATAATAAACGGATGTTACTCAGATAATAAATGTCAGTTTCTCTAGCAACAACCTAGATCTGGTATATATCTAACTGTCGAAAATATTTATAAACTAAATTTTTTTTACCAAAATGAGAAATGGTAAGAAAAATATATATAAACAGAGAAAGTGGATCGAAAGATGTGAAATTACGACGATAGCCCCCACCACAAACCCACAACACAACATGGTTCCAGCACTTCATCACATGCTTTTGCTTTGCTTGACTGTCAGATTTTGAACTACTTTAAGCAAAAAAGAAACTTGAACTCATCATTTGAATTAGAGACATCTTTAGCTCTCTGTGTGGATATAGATATCTCATTCTTTTAATTGTCAAATCTGACGAATTTGTGATGTCAAATTTGAGAAAAAAATGCACAGTTTAGAGTTGGCCTTCGGACCTTTTATCAAAGTGCATGTGTTATATCTATGGTATGATTTCCAGTCTAAATTGTCACTTTTCTAGTTGTGTTTCTGATATAGAATATTTTAATATGCAGGAACGGATTTAGAGCTTAATTAAGTCTGAGCACGACTAGATCGATCTGGGCATCAAGATTGAGATCCTCTAAAATTCACTAAAATAACATTAAAAATTCATTTTTTACTAATAAATAACTAAAAATACACTAAATTTTATATATTTTTTTTAAATCAAGCCCGATGCACTTGTCCGAGTTTGGCTCTTAATAAGTCCGCCACTGCTAATATGTGGTCAAGGCCGCAACAGTGTATTTCATCACGCTACTAGTATTACAGTTATATATATGGATAATATTTTTAATGATTTGAATTGATTGTTTGAATTTTTGAAATCTGAGAAAAGAACGAAAACTATCGTGAGTTGCAAAGTACCATAGCCTCACTCCAATAATTAACTAGAAAATCTTTATTTCTGAAAAAAAAGGTGAACTAATTTGCCACATTCATCAACAATTTAGCAACTTCTTAAGATATTGATTTCAAAATATTTACATTCCTGCATTTGGAATGCACTGACGTGGGAAAAAGTAATTAATTATCAGAACTAGGAAAAAAAGGAGAAAATTTTGTTGTTGCAAAAAGGAGAATCTTATATAGTTTGCTAAGAATTACGTGGCACGTGTGTAAGTGTGATGAAGATGCTAATGTTATTATTATTTTTTTATTGTAATAAAAATATTAATAAAATAGTAGTAAGTACGAAATTGCAATAATAATAATAATAATAATAATAACTATAATAGTGAATTATTATATTATTATTATTGTTGTTTTCGTCATAATTTTTGTTTTGTTGTTATAACTATTATCATTATTTTCATTTAATATTCTTATTACTATAATACTTTGCAATTATATTTTGACATAATTATGTGATTAAGATCACTATTTAGTTTTTAAGGTGATGATGGCAATCCTCAAAATAATATTTAAGAATAATAATAATAATAATAATAACAAATAATAGTAATAACAATAATAATACAATTAATTATAATTAATAATAATCATTATCATAATTTTTATGGTTGATATTGTTATTCTTATGTTATTTGAATGTAAGGAAACATACAATTCTCTTTTATTTCTCATTTGACTCCACCAAACAAAAATAATTTATGGTGCTATAAGTATTGTTGTTGTAAGTTTATTCTTGTTTGGATTTAATTTAGAAAGTATACAAAGGTAATATTGATAATAATATTCATTTAAATAAAACAAAATACCAAAGTAATTTCATAGATTTTGTTATTGGATAAGACATCCCAACAATATTTTTTTTAATTTAATATTATTTGATGATGTATCAAGGAAAATTAATTTGCAATTCAATGTATTGACAGATTTTGGAATCATGTGAAAATGTAGCTTAGTGGAAAAGTTTTGCTAATATGAGAGTTTTTCTAAAATAATTGTCTTTGCATTGACTCGATCAAAGGAGCGAATTTTTTAAAGTTAGCCAATTTTTTTAAATTATTTGCATTAGTCTTCATTCGGTTGATGCAAAGTCACTGGCGAATTATTTCTGAACTAGTAATTTAATTAACTTCACAATTAGCACATTAATTAATTTAACAGTTGGCATCTTAACTCTAGCGTTTTTAATTTTAAAATGATATCACATGAATTGAATTCAACATTTAGCATCTTAGATCAATATTAATTAGTATATGTTGTTTAAATTTTCATGATTCTCCATTAGCGTTACAGGCATCTAACTTGTCGGAATTTTTTTCAGTGTGCATCAAGAATGCATAAACTTCACAAGCAATACATGACGTTGGTGCAAAAATTTGAAAAGCTCCTCCGACTCTTTTAATTACTCATACATATTCAATATTAACCCATGATCATTTATTTTATCATGCAAAATTGTGACAAAATGACTTCAATATGAATTAATTCTCCGCCATTAATTATCTTTCTTATTTATTTTGTAATATTAAAAAGAATTTGTTTGATAGTGTTGACAATAGAAGTTTGGATTCTCAATCGTTTTTCGGAACGCTAGATATTAATTGTTGAAAAAATATATATCAAGTCAATAAGCATGCAACTAATACTGTAATTAATATCGTTGGATTACATAATAGTTCAAAGCAACTTAGCTATTTCATAAGTTTTATCTTCCTAGTTACGCCACCATCCCCAACAAAACGGCATCTCATTTAATAGTAATTTGATATAATCTAACCCATAACCATAGCCATAGGCAGGGGCAAATTCAGTATTCTCGCCAGGGGTTCGAAATGATAGTTATTCTTAGAAAAAATTATTTTACATGATCATTTATGCAAAAAAATTTCAAATATATGATCATTTTTGAAAAAAAAATTTCCAAGGGATTCAGCTGCACCCCTGATGCAAGGTGGCTCCGCCACTGGCCATAGGTGACCATGTTCCTATGGAAGCTAGTACTGTAACTAACAATCAACCAAACTAGGACAGTTTAAGCATTAAAATGTAATTAATTAATATATTTCCCTAAACCCACAAAAGTGATGTACTCAGTTCAAATTTCAAAAGGAGCTCTTTGTAAAGGCCCTTAATTGTAGGTCACCTAAGCCAGTGGCGGAGCCACGTAGCTTTAGGGTGCAGCTGAACTCCTGAAAAAAAGATTTCAAAAATTATTATATATATTAAAACAAATTTATAAAATGATCATGTATTTGAATTTTTTTTGCATAAATGATCATGTAAAATAATTTTTTTCTAGAAATAACCATCATTTCGATCCCTGAAAAAAATCGTAAATCTTGAACCCCTGGCGAGAATTCTTAATCCGCTCCTGACCTAAGCGACACAACACACAACTCCTCAAATCAAATGTACTTGTTGAGCAACATATATAATCTGTTAATTCTTGATCAATTGTTGCTTTTTCTTGATGCAATTAAGACATTCCTACCTTTGTTTTGGCCCTTTGTTTTTGGTTTTGGTTTTGTTTTGTTTTATCTAATGTCACCTCCTTTTTGGCAATCAAGGCAAGTAATTAATTTTGGAAGAAGTGAATGCTGATCAACTACATCAGGTATATATTCCTTATAATACAAAAAGTTACTATGTCTCATATGTAAATTGAGCATTGCAAACATCAACTGGCCATCTAGTGGCAGTCATTAATTATCCTTATATATCCCTCATCTTTTTGTAATTCAGTTTCTTCCTGTGTATTTATATATGTTTTAATTAGTTACAATTTATCCATGACACGTCAGGGTTATATTTTCTTATAGAAGTTCGAAGAATGATACTATAATTATCTGTAAATTTATTATTCAAGTCAAACTTTTGTGGTCTAATTAAATTAAGACAAATATTCAATTAAAACTGATTCTTAGCACAGTGGCTAATTAAGACCAATGTCTTTTATGTGAAAGATTACGAGCTTGTTTAAACTTGTGTGAAGGAACATTAATTAAGTCATTTAATTTTGAGTGACATAGATTCGCATTTTTATCTACATCTAGACAAATTTGTAATTCAACTCTCTCTATATATTTGGCTCAAGGTCTGCTACTTCTGTTAATCATAATTTAGTGTTTTATTTTTATGCTATTGTAATGTAAGACAAGTCGCTATGCATGTTACTTTTCATGTTATTTTTTACTGAAAAAATAATTATTTATTTTAGACATGTATAACAACTCGTCTAACATACATAACACACTACGGAAAAAACGATCTTCTGCAACCCCCTCCTTCCTTTACGCCGGTTATATTAAAACCGGGTGTAGAAGTGTCGGTTCCACCCTCCGTATTAATTATCCACCGGCTTTTCTAATAACCGGTGTATAAATAAATACATCCACACCCTTTATTTAGTAAATTCAATGTAGAAATTATCCGTGTAGGACGCCAGACATCTAAACCCTTTGTTTATTAATCACTTTGTATAGAAAGATGCATAATTCTTTTACAGCCCCTCATTTGCATCCTTTACTAGAACCCGGGTATAGAAAATTTTGCAGTGAAAAGAAAATATTAGAAGTCGATTAAATATTATAAAAAAGTTGTTTTGAGATTATTTTGTAACCCCCCTTTTGCTTATTTTTTTCTTTTGTTGATGTTTAGTACTAATTTGTTTTAAAATTATTTTGTAGAGTTGGTGGGTCTGTTATATATGGACAAAAATTTGAAAACACAAAATTTGATCCATACAAATTCAATAATTAATGGTGCAATCAAATTAATTTTGATCCATATATAGCATAATTTGCTTATTTTGTATAAGATTTTTTATTTCCAGAACTGTAGAGAAATTAGTGAAACTGCTTGAATAAAATTAGTGGCTTAAGTAAATTGTTCAGAATGTCGCGCTTCACTATTAATGAATAAAAAGAGAAGCGCCTTTAATCAATGTTCGCATGCGCAACGTGAACGCCCATTGGTAAAAAAACATTTAATTGTCGCCTCTTCGATGTCAGCAAATTTGAATCCTTTATTTGCATCAAGATTCATACTTTCTCAACTTATAATTTACAACCCCCCTGAACTACATCACAGTCGATCATTCCTACAATGCAGAGATCTTGGTCGTCTGTTCCCTGTTGGGCATAGGGGACAAGCTAGCTTCCTAGAGAACATTCTCGACATTAATTAACAGAAATAATATCAAAATATTCAACGAATATAAAAAATTCTCTCGTTAGTACCGTCCTCACTTTATGTACCTTTCATTGTCGTCTTCTCCAACACACTTTCTCAAATTTCTCCATTTTCTATTATTTCGCCATCGTCATTTGGGACCCTTTCTTCCAACAAGATTTTTGGTGCATAACAAGAACCCGATCGAGTCGACAACCACAATTTGGAAATTTCTTAAGATATGCACTAAAAAGACCAACAAGAAGGCATATACTATAGTAAAAAGGCAAATACAAACCCTTCTCATTACACTATTTTTGTTTGAACAAAATAGAAAAAAAACTATACTAATAGGAATTTTCGTTTGACTTCTCATTACACTGTTTTTGTTTATTCTAGTAAGTGATAGCAAAATCATTGCTCGATAAATAGTATATGCTTAAAAAC
Source organism: Eleocharis quinqueflora (assembly GCA_964058865.1). NCBI lineage: Eukaryota > Viridiplantae > Streptophyta > Magnoliopsida > Poales > Cyperaceae > Eleocharis > Eleocharis quinqueflora. Next base: position 103,531 of record CAXKVX010000656.1, on the reverse strand, counting down.
TAACACCAAAGTAAATTCTAAAGACCCTAAACTTTAAATCCTTGAGACTCATCAATTGGACTAGCTACAAAAATACCTCACAAGTACTTCATGTATTTTTTACAATAATAATGTACAACTTGATTAATCTAATTTGCAAATTTTAAATTGAGGATGAGGATAATTAATTAAATTTACAACTTGATTTTTTTATATTTCTCTGCGAAGTATCAAGAAACAAAGACAGATGCATAGAGACCGTTTTATCGTGCTTCGTGATGAATCAATCATCATGGTGTTCGCACAAGCTGTTTCACGTTCTCCTCGGCCTTTTGCCAATATCCACAGCCTCAAGTCGACATAATTAATTTTACTTCACATTGTTTATGATCAAAGTTGTACATTTATATATATATATTAGGTAATTAATTTCACTCTAGCTATTTTATTTTGTTATTTTTGTTTCTACAGATACAAAAAGTTTTTCCAATTATCGAAGGACAATGCTATCAAAGAAGAGATAGCATAAGAAAGAGACTACCCACATTGGTTACGGGGTTCACATTGGGGAATCAGAGTTTTTAATGATTGTGCACATGCTGGAATTGCGGAGGAATATTTTATTCAAGAAGTGGTACAAAGTTTTGCAATATGTACTATGATAAAATCATTTATTTGTTCTAACAGTCAACAAATTTGCACTTTTTTACTTCATCATGCATGTACTAGTGGAATTGTTAATACTATTAGGCAGGAATTGTTAATACTATTAGGCATTTGTAATTGTTATTACTATTAGGTTGTTTAAATTAAAAGAATATTTAATTTGTAATACTATTAGTTAGGTTGTTCTTTTCAAAGAAAATTTTATTAGATAGTTTATAATTATAACTTTTATACATAAAACTCTATTTGGACAAGAGAACCATGCAAAAAGGAACATACACACTATTTAATGAATGTCTGGTATGTAGTCCAAGGGCACACTCTTCTTCTCGATGCATGTACTCTGAACGATGATTTTTTCAGGCGTGTTGGACGAATGTGAAGAAATACATCGGGTGGAGAACACGAGAAGCTCCAGAGAATAAACATTAGTGCAACAAAAGGTTGCATGATTAAAGTTGGATGGGATGATCTTATAGACGTTTGCAGTGTTGTGTGCTGATGACATCATGAACACATTAAGCTTTGTTCTCCTCGATGATATATTATTTTGGTTGTTATGTGTGATGTATATTGGTGGTTATGTGACGCCTCTTTTTGGTTGTCATGTGTGATTCTGTGGTAAAAAAACTTGTAATTAGTAGGGGTTATATACTTTGTTTCTGTGATACTTTTATTATACACAACTAAATTTTACAGTTTCCTACATTTCCAACTAATACACACAACAAAAGTACAAGCACAAATAACATAATTACACATTTGTAATATGTACTTATACGCAATTTGATAAAATCTTGATGTGAAAAAAATGTTGGGTCCTGGGGTTTGAACCTAGATCCTCACAGTTCAGAGCACCTTAAACATTGTCTCACTCACCTATTGAGACTTACAACTTTCCTATAAATTTTTTATCGTGATTTTATTTAACATCACCGAATGCCAATACACATTTGCGTCTATTTCTAACCGTAATCCCACCAAAGTCCCAAGTATCTCGCATATTTCTATCTCTTTTTCTCTGTAAACCCTAGCTCGCTATTTCATCTCCCAACTCTAGCTCGTTATCTCTGAGCCGATGCTCCCCACACTTGTTATCTCTCTCCTCCCCACTGCGCCAGACGTCTCTTACACCTACTGGTCCTTTTCTCAAACTCTGGTATCGTCCGAGCCTCGCCTGTTTCAAGTCTTTCATGTCAGATCCTTCTCATTTTCCAATCTCTCTTTAAGAGTGGATAATTTTCTTTGCTCAGATCATGATTCTCTCTTTTCAACAGTACTAATTATTGTTGGTTGTCGCTTTTTGTGCTTGTTTTATTTATTTGAGATTATTAAAGGGAGAAATAGATGTGTTGATTTGTTTGAATTTAGGTAGTTTAGCAATATTCAAATGAAACTTTGAAATAATTGATGTACTTATCTTTCATAATTTTTAAATGATAGAGTATTAACATAACATGAAGCGAAAAAGAGACATGAGAGGTATGGAAGGAATGAAGGGAATTAACGAGGTACGGGAGGAATTGTAAATGGTACGATCAAGACTTACAATCTCTTCAAAGATGTGGTAAGATTTGAAGTTTAAGATATGGTTCCTAATCTATCACTACTTAATCTAGAACTTGAGAAAGTCATCTTTTGCGCTTATGTTGTGATTGATCGAGCTATCTTTGTATTAGTGGAGATATTGATATGAAAGATTTTAAGAAGATCTTGAATGATGATTTATTCTTTCGTAGCTTTACCTATTACTTCTTTGCGAACTTCTCCAACCTTGAAGAAATAGTGGTGTCAAAATCATATTTCTTTCCTTCATTAAAGACGAGGTTCTTTAATCTACTTTTTCCTTTGGAAATGATACTATCTATATTTATCAAATTCTTAGTGTTATTAGAAAGTTTTTTTAATTATCAGAACTAACATTCATTTGTCAATATATTTGTGAAGGAATAGGATGATTGCTCCTAAAAAAAAGATAGAGAAATAGATAGCTGGTCACTTGTTTGGTAGCGAATTAATGATGCATGGGAAAGATTGAAAATGTTACGGTTGCAAATTGTGTACAAGGATAGTCATCGTTGTAGGTCAAGATCAACTTTCTTGCTTTCATACCTTTGAACTACCATTATCACCTTAGTGTGCTTGTGGATTTCATTCTTGTTTTTGTTTGATTTCCAAATCTATTTCTCGAAATACTTATATGCTACAATGTATTTGTCTGTTTCAGTTACAACTAGCTAATTACTAACATGGAAGAATATTGCAATCCAACTAGATATTTAAAGATATTGGTTTAATGTCATGGATTATTAATTATTTTACTTTGGAATGGTGATACTTCTGATGTATTGCATGATATGGTGTGTAATCATGTTTGATTAATATTGTGGATGACATGATATGGATGTTTTATTAATTGTTGTAACATGTTGTGTGTGTGTATATATATTAAGGGATCCGTAGCCTCCTTTTTTTTGTAGCATCCGCCATCAAAACCAATGAAAATAACCGATCTGGACCGTTGAAAATATTTTTCATACTAATATAGACTTTGAAGATCGTTAGATAAATAAATTTTCAACCCTCTGATAAAATAGTAAAAAATTTCAGAAAAATATAAAATTTGGTCTCCAAGTCATTATTTGTATGAAGAATATTTTCAATTGTTCGGATCGGTTATTTTCATTGGTTTTGATGGCGGATGCTACCAGAGGCTAGAAAAAGGAGGCTACGAATCCCTTATTATATATATATATATATATATATGAGGGATCTGTAGCTGTCATCAATTTCGTAGCCGCTCGCAACCACTCCATCATACCAAGTGTAAATCATCGATCCGAACCGTTGAAAACATTCTCCATACTAATGTAGACTTGGAGACCAAATTTTATATTTTTTTACTATTTTATCGGAAGGGTTGAAAATTGGATCTTTGTAAATCGTTAGATAAATAAATTTTCAATTCATCCGATAAAATAGTAAACAAATTCAAAAAAATATAAAATTTGGTTTTCAAGTCTATATTAACATGGAGAATGTTTTCAACGGTCCGGATCAGTCGTTTACATTTGCTACCATGGAGCGGTTGGAAGTTTGGCGGCTACGAATCCCTTTTCATATATATATATATATATATATATATAGAGAGAGAGAGAGAGAAAGGCTAGGGTGCTCCATGGAGCACCAAATCGCTCGTGCTCCACATTCGTTATATCCAATTTGAAAATTCCAACGACCGATCCGAACCGTTGAACATGATCTACATATTGAAATCTACTTGGAGATTGAATTTTTACATTTTTTTTGAATTTTTTTGCTATTTTTTTTAAAGAGGTAGAAAAGTTGTTAATCAAACGGTTTCCGGATCAACAAAAGTTGCAATTTTCCTACCTCTCTAAAAAATAGCAAAAATTTCAAAAAAATGTAAAATTCAATCTCCAAGTAGATTTCAATATGTAGATCATGTTCAACGATTCAGATCGGTCGTTGGAATTTTTAAATTGGAGATACGGTGTGGAGCATTAGGGGTTTGGTGCTCCATGGAGCACCCTAGCCTATCTCTCTCTCTCTCTCTCTCTCTATATATATATATATATAGTTAGGCTAAAGTACTTTATAAAGCACAAAAGTGCATATACTTTAGACCCACATCTCACAATACAAAGTGATGTTGTTCTACGACTGGTATTACCAAAGAAATGGTATAATTTAGAATATATATTACAATGGATATCAAGTCATAAAGGGCTGGCGAGTAAAAAAAATTATTAAATATTTTATGCCAGGTATTAACTAATAAAAAGTGGTGTAGATTGGATGAAGAAAAGCAGGGTGCGCCTCCTATCACTACTACGGATTTTAACTTACCTTTTACAAATCTCGTATTTACATAGAAAACTAACCGATGTATAAGTCTCAAAAGATCCGGTGTGAAAACTATTTTTCCCGTAGTGACAACTTATCTAACATGCATAACAACTCGTATAGCATGCATAACGATGAGATATCAATAAAAGCATTGACATTTATTTCTTTAGCTTAACGTGCATAACAACGCGTCTAACATCATAATTAAATTTCATTACAAAATAACATGCACAACAACTCGTCTAACATGCACAACACACGTGTATAGATGAAAGTATCAATAGAGAGATTTGTACGTCATCTCTCATTTTTATACTGCATTTCGAGAATGTGGTACGAAAGAATATTAGTTTTAATAGCATACCAAGTGGGAGGCAATTGGGTTATCAATATTATATATAAAGCTTGCTAAGTGTTGGCGTGTCCAATTTTTTCGACATTCCGACATTTTATTTTTCTATTCAACTTGCATTGTACGTATGTCCAGATTATCTGACAAGCGACACGTCATTAATGAGACACATCATTAATTTCAAAATAAATTATTAATAACATTAATTTCACGCCATTAATGTTCACATTTTTTTCATTTTATATAAATCACCTTGTTTTTCAAAGAACTTAAGAAAAATATATGATAATTGTTCTTATATCTCTAATTTCAGTAAAACAAAGTTATTTAATAAAAAGATTGAAATTAGTATAATTTCGTTGTTTATTTTTCTAATACAAAATATTTTTTCTTAAAAAATAAAAAGTGACGATACGCCGTGATAAAAATTTCTAGTATATTTTAATTGTAATAGCAAGATTACTGAAATTGGTAAACAATTAAAATGATGGACACAAAATAGAATAAAAAAAGATAACGATCTCACAAAGTTACTGGCTCGATCAGGAAATTTATAATCAGATCTGATACTGCATGCTTCTGTGCCCCATCTAATTAATCTCAGAACCTAATATTGTCACCGTAAATGTTAATAAATTTTGTAATAATTAATTACAAAATCTCCCTCTAGAATCTATACTCCGGCCGCGCAAATCCAGATCACCTTATTTTCTGGTTTACTTAAAACCCACTATCTAAAACAATTAATTATCCCACGAAATCTCTTGACCTCATTGATCATCTCAAACCCCAAACGAGATCTTCTACTGCGCAGCACAAATGCTATGCATGCTGTGCGGTAAATCTTAACTTTTGATTTGCATCGAGATTCGTGCAAATTAAACTTTATAATATCAGACTTTCTTAATCAAATCTAAACAGTCCGTAGCATACGGCGCAGAAAATTTTAAACGTCCGTTACAACGCGCAGCGCGGTAGAAAATCCGGTTCCCTCAAACCCTGGCTAATAAGCCATAGGGAAAAGTAAGACTAATACAACAAAATTAAAACTATCCGCCTCATTTTGCTCCATTTATAATTGAAGCTTTGGGACCCCAAACCTTGTTTTCGTCACTGCTTTATTCCCTTCAAGTCCCTCTACAAGATCCCTTACTAATCTTCTTTCTCCTAGTCCACACACGCAGAGAAAACAAACAAAGCCTCTTTTAATTCTCCTCTTCATTGCGTGTCTTTCTCCTCCTTTCAAACATGCCACCTACTAATTCAGAGAACAAGTCTCTTCATATAAGCAAAGAAGATAAATTCTACTCCAGACTTCTCACAAAGGAGAGCTCCATTGCCAACCCTTCTTTTAGGGTATACTATGGCGGTGCGTCGAGCGCGGTGCCGTTCCTCTGGGAGTCACAACCAGGTACCCCTAAGAATCCCATCTACAACAAAACATTGCCTCCTTTGACACCTCCTCCTTCGTACTACTCTAACCTAAAATCGAACAAGACCCCGAAAAGATCCACAAGCAAACCTAATTTAATCACCACTATAATGCCCAAACTGTCTCTAAAGAAGAGCCATAGCCATTCTTCAGTCTCCTCTGCTTCTTCTTCATCGACTTCATCCACATCATCAAATCAATCCTTGTCTCCAGCTTCAGTGGGCCCACAATGCAGGCGTGCCAAACTGTCGAGCCCAAGGTCTTCATTTTCGTCAAGAGGGTAAATGTTTTAATTTTTTTCTAAAATAATTAATGTATATCATGTCCACATGCTATTGTTTTTTGAGGAGAATAGGCATAACCATATCCACATGCTGTTGTTAAAGTTTCTCTGCTCTGTTTCATTTAATTTCTCTACCAGTACTGTTACTGTTGATAGATGCTATGGATGAACATCATCATTTTCAGAATGGAGACCAATTAATTGTCTTTAAGTTTATCAAATTTTACCTTTCTCGACCTAAATTAATGTGCATTTATAATGAAAGATTAGCTACCACCATATGAATTTTAGCAAGTAAAATATAACTTCAATATCGATTTCGTTGGTTTGATACTTTGATATATATTTTTATGGGCTACAGTGATGACTATGATTCTGACGACGGTTCACCGACCTCAACTCTATGTTTCGGTGCACGACATGGTCCTGCCGGCCGAGCCAAGGGTTACAGCTCAGTTGTGGTGATGAAGAATGCTCTTCTGTCTATAGTAGGCCATGGATCTGGCTGACCGAGGTACTTCATGGTTATATCTAATTAGTTGGAGAGGATATGAATGAAAAGTTATATTATGTATGTCTTTTATTTTTCTTGGCATTAATTGTAGAATGCAAGCATCCGTCTGTGGTATTATACCTTGTTCTACCACAGATGAATTAAGGGCTTGAGGCGTGGTTGGTTGTAGTAGATCATAGTTTGTTTTATATAGTGATGTCTCTTTTATAAACAATAATGTGCCTAAAATCAATTAAGCTTGTACCAACTTGCTTCACACTTGCAACTCCCTAATTTTGGTACTCTGTCTTTTTCCTTTTTTTAAGATTCTTTCTTTTTTCTCTTTTTCTCTTTTTTGTCTTTTTTTTTTTCTTTTTACTCCACTATTGGAGAAGTGAGATTATGATGGCAGCTTTCTCTTGGTTGTTATATGATAGCTAGGTTATATATTTTTAGTAGTCTAGTATACCAGACAAATAATTAGATTGCTCTTCCATTATTTTATTTTATTTGAAAATAGAGGGACAACAATATAATTAACATCAACAATACGCAGCTTGTCTAAAATTGTATAAAGATGGGTGTGTGTCGACGTGTTGGTTTCAAGGACACGCCGACACTTCAATCTGGATCATTTATTTTTTTATCGCTTTGATCTGAGTCGTTTATTGTTTGATTTGATAATATGTGGAAACTTTTCTTCTAGTTTCGTGTAGAAGTTTGAAATTTGCTAAATTTCTTTGCGTCACACTCGTCACATGGATCTTTCGTATTGTTTTATTAGTATTAATTGTGTATCTTTATTATTATATTTAATGCATTTTTAATTATGCTCTTTTTATTAATTGTATGAATATCAAAAGTCACTCATTAAATGTATGGATATCAAGATATATATAATTTCATACTATATGCGTATAAAATATTTCATATTATATATACATATATAGATACATCATATACTGTAAATAATATTTTGTGTATAATTTCATACTATCTACATATAATATATTTCATATTGTATGTATTTTTTATATCACATTAAATTTAATATTGTAAAATATTTATATAAATCATATTATGTATTGTCACATCATATACTATAAATCATATTATGTTTATATTTTTTCAACTCACGCGTATAGTTCATATTATGTGTATATTCTATACAATCGGGACTCTCTCAATGTCTCTTTTACGAATCATTGTTTCTTTCTTTTTTAAACATAGATACAAATTCAGTGTCTATATTTTCGAATTATGAAAGCACGTGTTATATTAGTTCTAATGAGATTGAATGAAGCTCAAATTTCAGTTATAATTTCTATCATAATTGCAATATGGAGTAAAATAGTTTGAGCTGATGCAATGTCAAGTACAAATTTTGTTTGAACAGTTTGACTGGGTTAAAACTTGAGATATTCCGACCTATGATTTATAAATTATTGATTCCTAAGGTTAATTTGTAGAAAATGCCTAATTAATCCTAATTAAATTAGAAGAAAAAATAATTTCCTACTTCCAACTGAGTATTTAATTTGATTGAGACACCTTGTCCCGATCGATATTTTGATGTGTTTGGTTGGTGCATGTGACAAGGCATCAATATAGAGAAACTGAAAGAAGGTAATTGTTGTAACTTATTTATTGTACTATAATTAAGGACCAGCAATTAATGCATCCCATTCCTCTTTTCTGTCATGTATTTTTTTAATTGTCATTCAGATTTGAAATTTGTAATACTCCTTGTTTTGCTATATAAAATTTTTTGGAGACTTTAATAATATGTTGGATCTCTATTTATTTATCTACTTATTTATTTTTCAAATCAAGTCAAATTGAAAGAGCATCTCAGAATAAAAATAACAAATTAGATGCTTTCTTAGCTAGTTGTTGCATGGTGAGAAATGTGACATAGTTAATTGGAAGTTGACTTAAGCCGAATCTAATTCATAGTCAAATTTTGCATTAACAGATCACTATGTTTGAGATTCTCATTGATTTTCATTATATTTTTATATAGTTCAATAATTACATGATACTGTTAATTCAACTAAGTTGCAAAGTCTAACATGGATTCCCATAGACCACATATTGAACTGTTAACTTAAAAGTAAAAAAAAAATTACTTTAATTATTACGTAGTAGGGAGCTTAGTTGAAAATTTGGTTCAAATTTATATAAATTTGCCATAACATATGTAACTCGTGCAATATGTTAATTGAACTTAATTCAACCAATTTATGACTTCAAGTTTGGTTAAAGAAAGGTTCATGATTAAGTACAATTTTCAATTTTTCATGCATATAAACTGAGTTGGCACTTGGCAGAGATAGTACTTCCCTCATTTCCCTTTTTTTCTTTTTTTCTTGAAGTATGAACAAATATGATTTTAATTAGAATTACCTTCTTTATCAATTTAGTCGTACTTAAAACAATGAGTTTGTCTCTGAAATCATGAAGGGCCTGACATCATATACAGAGACGCCACTTGCAGAGCACAATAAATCTACAGTAGACAGTGCCAAGTCCCACCCCGGTTTTATTGGAACCGGATCTGATGCTCGTAAAATTCTTGCTTGTTTCGATCTGGACTGTTCAAAACTCATCTAACGGTCAAAGCATCTGCCCCTGAATCAAATCACAGCCGTTCGTGGCGGTCGATCCATTTGTGGCGGTCCGATCGGGACAAGCAGGAAACAAGCAGGAATTTTACGAGCAGCAGATTCGAATCCGGTTTTATTACCTTAAAACGTGTGAAACAATTACGAAAGATGATAGTTTCATTAACCATTTTATTTAATGAACTATTAAAATAATTATTTTGTTAACTGTTTAGTTAAAGAAAACAATCGAAATGATCGAAATGAATCAAAACGCTCGATCTCCTTTCCTTCGTTCTTCAACCATCTCCTCTCTCATCACACTAAAGAAAACTAGGAACGATGATGAATGATTTTAATCATACACATGAATCAAATCATCATCTCTTTTTTTTGAGCAATCTTTCATCTTCTCTCTCATTAGCTTCTCTCAGCATAGCTCTTTTTTTGGAATGAAAACAATTCTAACAATACACAGTCACAAAGGAAAATACGAAACAAATGAGCACAAAACAATATATTTCTGTTAGGCGTCGCGTTATTTAAACGAAAGAAATTTATTTGATTGTAATTATTTCATTTGTCATGGAACGAAACGAAAAACGATTAAACGAAAAATGATTAAACGAACGGCCAATGACGGTCCTAGATTTAATAGGGTCTTGGTCCACTATCGCGCAACATCAATTAACGGTTCGGATTTACTGCAACGCTTGATCGTCCACAATTGACTGCATGAGTTGAGTATTATAAAGTCTAATTATACGAATCTTGACGAAAATAAAGGACACAAATGTGCTGAGCTGCATGCATGCATGCATGTGCCGTGAGATAGGGTTCTTTATTTCACATGCATGCATGACTGATTCCATTTATAATAGGAGCCAATTAATACACATTGGCATTGATGGATATATATCATGGGCATATATGCAACATGCAAAAACTGGTAGATTTGCGTAATTGCGTGCCACATGGGTTCAAGACATGGTACTCTCTTCACCTAACTTTTACTGTATATAATCCTCAGAAAATATATGAAGTTTTCCACGTTGCTTCCGTTCGTACCGATATATTGGTAAATTTTAATATTTTTAAGCTGATCAAAATTTTTATCCTTTATTTTTCCTTTTTGTATAGTTCTTCAATTATTTCGTTTTGCATATATAAATTATAAAGTTTTTCATTTTTTAAACGTTTGAGTTGCAAATTACTCTACATTAATTAAATATTTAAGAGTAACTATAACTTAATAGAACAATCAAATATTTAATTCACTACCACAGAACAGACTTTTAAAATCGAACCAAATCACTCTTTAAAACCGAACTGCAGCCCGCTGTAAAAGAGGGGCTTTTAAAAGTCGAAGGAGTCTGTTGCTATTTATGAGGCCTTTAAAATCGGACCAATCCGCTGCTAAAGAGTTTTTTGAAGCGGTTTGATTCGATTTTAATTACACCATTTAAATCGGATCCTTAACGACAGGTCCGCTTTTAAAGGTTTCTTTAAAATCGGACCTTCTGCCTAGGGTCCGCTTTTAAAGATGTTGCATCTGCTTTTAAAGGCAGCAGCTTTTAAACCGAACACCACAATAGGGTCTGGTTTTAAAAGTATTAATTTTTTTTGTTTTGTTTGTTTGTGGTGGCTAGTCCATTTTACTAGTCTTATACAGCATGCATCAGCATGCATACAAATCTGCACATATACAATATATATACACAATAATAATTGACAAAATTACATACAATAATAAACATACAAATCTGCACATATACAATATATATACACAATAATAATTGACAAAATTACAAACAATAATAAACATACAAATACACATATCGCAATGCATACAATAATAAACTTACAAATGCACATATTGCAAGCATACAACATGACATCCAATCCCGAATTTTTTTTTATTAACCAAAATAAATTAAAAAAATACCAAACTGACAAAATTCGGATCAAAATCACCAAAATAGCCATTCCGGAATCACAGACACCAGAGTAACTCCGGAATCACAGAGTCCGGAATAACTCCGGAATCACAGAGATCAGAATAACTCCAGAATCCCTGATTCCGGAGTTTAATTTATACGAAATTCAATGAACAATTGAATTGTTCCGGCGCCTCTGAATTTTTTAATAATAAAAATATTAATATTTTATTTGATGAGTTGGGTTGTATTTATGTAAGTTTTTGTAACGAATTCGACTGCACTTATCGAGATTATAATTAATTTTTTTTAACGTCGCAAATCATTGAGCTGTAGATATCCGAGTCTACTTCCACCACGTTGAGTCCGATTTGCGATCGGAGAAACGTGCATCTCAAATTTCGCTCCATCTTGAACATATATCTTAATTAGTCTTTTTTATAATGATTTTGCGTCGGATTCAATTTTGGATTGCTCATTTCTCCGATCGCAAAACAGACTCGATGTGATGAAAGTAGACTCGAATATCTACAGCTTGATGTCTTGCGACGATAAAAAAATACTAATTATGATGCCGACGAGCTGAGCTGAGGTTGTTACAAAAAATACTAAGTATGATTAGCATTTTTTTTTCTACAAACTTTGACTACTCTCTCCGGGATCATAATTAATTCTTTTTTATGATCGCAAGCCATCGAATTGTAGATATTCGAGTCTACTTCCACCACATTGAGTCTGATTTGCGATCGGAGAAACGCGCATCTAAAATTTGGCTCCACTATCAACTTATATCTTAATTTGTAACTTTTTATCATGTGTTTGTGTCAGAATCAATTTTGAATCGCTCGTTTCTCCGATCGCAAATCAGACTCAACGTGGTGGAAGTAGACTCGAATATCTACAATTCGATGGCTTGCGATCATAAAAAAGAATTAGTTATGATCCCGGAGAGAGTAGTCGAAATTTGTAGGAAAAAAAATGCTAATCATACTTAATATTTTTTGTAACAACTTCAGCTCAGCTCGTCGGCATCATAATTAGTATTTTTTATCGTCGCAAGACATCAAGCTGTAGATATTCGAGTCTACTTTCATCACATCGAGTCTGTTTTGCGATCGGAGAAATGAGCAATTCAAAATTGAATCCGACGCAAAATCATGATAAAAAAGACTAATTAAGATATATGTTCAAGATGGAGCGAAATTTGAGATGCACGTTTCTCTGATCGCAAATCGGACTCAACGTGGTGGAAGTAGACTCGGATGTCTACAGCTCGATGATTTGCGACGTTAAAAAAAATTTAGTTATAATCTCGATAAGTGCAGTCGAATTCGTTACAAAAACTTACATAAATACAACCCAACTCATCAAATAAAATATTAATATTTTTATTATTAAAATAATCGAAACAACCTCTCCCTCTCTCTCCGCAACACAGTGCAACAAATAAATCCGGAATCATGGATTCCGGAGTTATTCCGGAGACTGTGATTCCGGAGTTATTCCGAAGCCAGAGATTCCGGAATGGCTAGTTTGGTGATTTTGATTCGATTTTTGCCATTTTCGTGTTTTTTTAATTTATTTTGGTTAATAAAAAAAATTTCGGCATCCAATCACACAATCAAAGTGCATACAATATCACAAATATAATATATAAATGCATATCATAAATTTTCAAAGTCACAAATGTACACAACATCACAAATAATAATTGACAAATTGCAAATCAATGTTTTTACCTCGACAATATTGCTTGATGAATACGAAGAAAGATACGGATGAAGTTCCTGAAAAAAAATTAGGGTTAATATTATTGGATTTCGATAACACAAAGTAATAATGTGTAGATGTATAACTCAATCTAAAATATAGTTAATTTACACCTCAAGCTATCTGATACAACGATCGCATCACGTAATATCCGCACTCCTAGCTATTGGGTCATTCTGATGACCAACTCGTTTCATTTCGACTGTTGTGAATCCAGATTCCTTTTCCACATTCACACCACTTTCATTAAACCATTCACATAAAAATAAGAGAATCTTGAATCTTATGCAAGTTCTCAAATCTCATCAATTCGGCCATAATATGACATTGTCTTATCGCCATCAGTTGGTAAAGCTTCTATTGTTACACCGCTATTCTGCACCGTGCTTTTTTTTATCTTGTTTTCTAGTGTACCGCATAAATTCATTCATGTCAAAAGCTTGATGGGTGAGCACATTCAACGAGGGACCTCGTGCTAGTAATACCAATGTTTCATTACTCGACCCCTCAGATTTTACTTTTGTCCTTCAACCATTTGGTAAACTTCTTGTTATGTTCATTGATGACCCAATCAGCACGACCCGATCGATTTTGCACCCTCAACTCGTCAAGGTGCTCTTGAACATTAGGAGACACATCTTCAAGTTCCATAAGGACCTTTAAATGTGCTTTTTCTAACATGCGCTCATCCACCTTTTTTATGAAGCGATCCCTTTATGCCAAACCCTTCCATTCTACCATCGTGTCGAGACTTCGGAAGTCCAATAGGATTGACTTCATCCATGTGATCGGTGTAGAACTCAATAACCTCATCTGCAATGTAACCTTCAATTATGCTCCCTTCTGGCCGAGAACGACTCCGACACAATCCTTTTAGTTGACCCATTCCTCTTTCAAAAGGATACATGTAACGTAAATACATTGGTCCACACATCCTTATCTCCCTCACCAAATGAATGGTCAAATGAACCATTATATCAAAAAACAATGGAGGAAAATACATCTCTAGCTCGCAGAGGGTCTGCACTACGTCGGTTTGCAGTTTTTGCAATTTTGAAACATCGATTACCTTGGAGCAAATTGAGTTGAAGAAAAAACACAACTTGGTGATGGTTCTTCTGACAGGGGGATTCAAAATTCCTTGAATTGCAACGAGAAGCAACTGTGTCAACAAGACGTGATAGTCATGTGACTTCATTCCGATCAATTTCATTTCCTTCATCGACACATTTGCTGAGATATTTGAGAAATAACCCGATGGGACCCAAAGGTCATTTAAGCATCCCAACAAACTTTTTTTCTCATTAGTTGTTAAAGTCCAGCTTGTTGCAGGCAGGTATGTGCGTTTTTCTCCCTCTACCGGTGCTAACTCCGACCGAATTCCCAATTCAAACATGTCCTTTCTCGCTTTGATGCCATCTTTAGTTTTGCCAGGAATATTCAACAACAAACCAAGGATACTCTCAGCGACGTTCTTGATGATGTGCATACCATCCAAACAATGCCTAACCTCCAAATGTTGCCAGTAAGGAAGATCTCAAAATATGGACTTCTTTTTCCATATTGAATCTTTGAGAGAGCTATTGTCGGACTTCTTTCCAAATTGGACTTTTACATTTTGTACCATCTCATAAATCCTTCATCCGGATAATGGTTGTTTTGCTTTTACTAACTCTTCTTTTCCATCGAATTCTTTGGTCATAACTCGATTGGGATGCTTAATTGCAAGGTGTCTTCGATGTGCCAGGTAAACATTCTTCTTATAGTGATTCAATCGTATAGAATGTGTATCTTCGCGACAAATGGCACATGCTTTGTCCCCTTTAATCTTGTAACCAGATAAGTTTCCATATGAGGGATAGTCGTTGATAGTGCAGAAAACCATGGCACGGAGAGTGAAATGTTCTTTCAAATGCTAATCGTACACTTCCTCTCATGTACTCCATAATTTTTTGAGGTCATCCATCAATGGTGCAAGGTACACATCTATATCAATTCCCGGTTGTTTGGGCCCCAAAATCAACAATGACATCATTATGTATCTTCTTTTCATACACAACCAGGGAGGAAGGTTGTACACACACAATAACACCGGCCATGTACTGTGACGACTACTCATGTTGCCGTAAGGATTCATTCCGTCCGTACATAGTCCCAATCTTAAATTTATGGGTTCGCTCCCAAAATCCCAGAATTTCCTATCCATGTTGCTCCATTCAGGAGAGTCAACGGGATGTCGTAGTTGTCCATCCTTTGTTCTACACTCAGAATGCCATCGTAATAATTTGGCATCTCTTGGATTCACGAAAAGACGCCGAAATCTTGGTATTATTGGTATGTATCATAATACTTTTGTAGGTGGTCTTTTCTTTTCATCCTCACTCTCAGTATCGCTACACGATTTGTACCGTGATGCATTACACGTTGGACATTTATGTAGGTGACTGTACTCCTTTCTGTAAAGCATGTAGTCATTTGGACATGCATGAATTATCTGCACCTCCATACTCAGAGGACATAAAAGTTTCTTTGCATCGTAAGTTGAATTTGGCAACACATTATTTTCTGGCAACATTGCTCCTAAAAGCTGGAGTAGAGATGTAAAACTCTTATCGCTCCATCCATATTTGGCTTTTAAGTTGTACAATTTGAAAACAGCGGATATTTTCGAAAATTTCGTGCAATCAGGAAATAATGGTATATTAGATTCGTGCTGAAACAAATTATCCAAAATTTCGAAAATATAAGCACAATCATTTTCAACATCACTCATCATTTCATTTAACTGAATCACATTGTTTGTACATTACGGGTTATCTACATTTTCATCATCTATTGACTACTCTCGTGCATTTTCGAGATTTTCATTCAGTATATTTTCACTCGGTATATTTTCAAGATTTTCACTAAATATATTGTCCACATGTACATTTTCAAAAGTACTTGTCCCGATTACTTGTACCGAACCTTCTGCTTGCTCTCCATGCCATATCCATCGGGTGTAACATTTCATAAATCCGTCTCGAATCAAATGTAGTTCGACCTCATCGATCTCCCTATGTCTAACCAAATTTTGACATTTCGAACAATGATAGAGAAGTGTCTTTTCACCCTGTAATTTCATATATTTCACGGCACACTTCATAAATTCTCCAACTCCTCTATGATGATTCATCTGAAAAAAAATCCTCATGTAAATCATGTGGTAATACATATATGGTTATTTAGAGCTGCATAAGGTTATGGGCTGGTCAACCATCCTAACCCACTCTTTAAACAGTTTGTCTCATTAGTGAACATACGATAATTACAATCTAGTGTTTGCGAAAAATCCAGCAGCATTTCCCCTGAGCTCCCCGAATACGTCGACGCACACTTGCATGTACGCACGTATTCGTGAGAACAATTGAGGAAACACTGAATTGAATTCTCCGCAAACACCAGATTGCAAATATCATATGTCCATTAATCCTAAATGAGACAAAGTGTTCAAAGAGCAGTTTCATACGGAGGACTATTCGAAATTAATTTCTATTGGATTAATCTCGAACGGGTGACCTAAATTATTTTTTGTTTCGATATTTTGGTCCTATATGACAATACTTACATATATATATATATAACATATAAGTATATTATATATATATATATATATATATATATATATATATATATATATGTATTCAATTCAATTATATGCAATGCAAATTTCATATCTAAATAATAATATATGTATTAATTTGATCTATAAAAAGTAGAACTTAATAAAAAAATACCTCCAAATACTTGCAATGGAAGAGGTGATGATGAAGATTAAATCACTATAATTAATTTTACAAAATTGACATATTAATAACAAATTAAATATAAGAAAATGAAATATGAAAAATTTATTAACTACTAAATTAAATTTATATATGCAAGAAATTATTTACGTACCTTAATGGAGAGAGATCTTCAAATTTAAGAGACAATATAGAACATGTAACAAATTTCACAAAATGGAGGTATTAAATTATTGCTGATTGGGAGGTATTAAATGGTTGCTGGAAAATTTAATGGCTGCTGGTGGCCAATGCTGATTGGGAGAGGAGAAGGAGGTGGCTAACGTTGGTTGGGAGAGAAGAAAAGGAGAGGAGAGAAGAGAAATTGGCGGGGAGGCAGAAAATTTTTCGCGTTAAACACTTTTAACCCGACTGTACTGTAATACTGCTGTTAAAAAACATTTAACAGCGGACCTTGGGAGAGGCCTCTCTAAATAATTCCATTTTAACAGCGGGCACTAGACAAAGCGTCCGATTTTAAAGGCTTTTAAATCAGACTCTCTTTACTATCCGCTTTTAAAGTCCCTTTTTAAAAGCGGACTGCAACCCAGGGTCCGGCTTAAAAGGTCTAAAAAAAATGGAATTTCCCATTTAAAACTGAACTTCAATTTGCGACCAATTTTAAAAGCTTACCCCGGTTTTAAAGGGTCATTTTAAAGGCTTTTTCAGTGGTAGTGATTAATCATGTTATTTATTATTGATGTCTAGCACAGTTGGTGAGGATACAACCTCTCAAAGGTGAGGCCAGAATCAAATTGATCCACTGTGGCATATAAGAGATAGCGCATTTTATTATTATTTTTTAGCTGAAAGCCTATAGGCACATCATTAGGCTATAATGGCAGTACTTACATTATATGTGCACCTCCTACTGTGACTAATTTGAAATCTCAACTACTGAAATACTTAGCCCTGAAACCTTACATACTTAACTAGTAAAATACCTCCTGATGATATGAACACAAAAGTAGGAGGATATTGTCACAAACAAGATCTAAGGTGCCTATATAACTAACATATCAAAATATATATATTATCCCAAGTAAAACAAGGAGGAGATGTGCTCAATTCTTCAAATGACATTTGATCTTGATTTTTCCTGACATGGTTTGCCAGTACATGTGTTGGATGTAGTGTCATCCTGTGTGCATGTCTCAATTTGGCATTTGGAACAATGGAAAGCTTTTGGATAATAAATTATATTAAATGCATTGCTCTCCATAATGGCACATCCTGCAGAGAGAAATTGTTAATAATTTTGAGTAATATAAGACAGTCAGAAAAATATGTATAATTTTATCTGAGTTGAAAAGGAAAGGGAAATCATTCAAAAAGTCATGTATTGCCCATGCTTCTGTCATGAATGGATATGTTGCTTGTATCTCTTGCTTTTCATATGGATCAAAACCCCCTAATGATCATATACTAGCCAAGCTATTCCACCTTCTTCTTTTCAACTCCATGAGCCATCTAAGATGACTAAAAAAGCATGATGAGGAAGGACATATTTATGTAATATTTGATTTCGTCAATTGCCATCTAGAATGGTCATTGGGATGGGTATTATTTAGGAATGTGCTTCCTTCAAAACTGTCTAAACCTTGAAATCATTTCCCTGATACAGAAAGGCACATCTTTCCTTCCATATCTATCATGCCGTTACAAAGAACTGTTTTCTTTGCTCCTTTGTAAATATTTCAAATGTTAATTGTATAATTTCTCGGAAGTTCTGAGGTAAATTTGTAACCATGATATCCAAATTTGAGGCAAACCAAACAGCTCTGGATCCCGAGCAAGAAAAAGTAGCATGACTTGACAGATTCTTCCTGGAGCTGACATCTTTCACATAGACTAGAATTGGTTTGGAAGGATTTTATTAATCTTGAAGCTGTGGGTAGTACATTATGTAGGGCTCTCCAAATGACATACTTATATTCTCTCGCCATCATCTCAATGGGCATCTTTGTAAATAAAGCCGTATTGAAAGTTTTCATATCTCTTAATCCTAAACCTCCATTTTCTAATGGTTGGCAGACTTTACCCCCATGATAATAAAGATAAATACCTCTCTTTTTCCACCTTTCCCCAAATAAATTTTCTCATTATAGCTTGCATTTGTTGTATGGTTTTCCTTTGCAATAAAACTGTAGCCATGTAAAAAACCGTCAGAGAATACAAATCTGATTTAAGCAAAACAATTCTGCTTGGAAATGATAAAGAGTTCATTTTCCAATTTGCCAATCTAGCCCACATCTTATTCAATATAACTTTATGCACAATCTATAGAAACGAATGTGTTTGAAATAATGTTACCCCCAAGTATCTTTCATCCTTAGCTAGGTTTATGGCACCTAGAATATTTTTTGCCTGTTCTTGCAGTTCTTCTTCACATCTTTTACTGAACCAAATTTTCGATTTAGTAGGATTCATCTTTAAACCCGAGAATTTTGAAAATAATTGCAGTATTTCCTTAACCTGAATCAGTTCCTCTATGGATGTTCTCCCTGCTATAAGTAAATCATCAGCAAACATGATGGTATTTAACAAGGGACCAGATCTTGACAATTTGAGACCTTGAATTTTTCCTGACAATTGATATGTCTGAAATAACCTTGTAAGCATTTTCATGGTTAAAATGAACAGGAATGGTGACAAAGGACAGACTTGTCGTAATCCTCTCGTTGGTTTGAAGAAACCATCTCGTTCTCCATTAATAGTGATTGTAATTGTTGTGTTGTTGAGGCAAAATTTTATGAGCTTGATTAAATTTTCCGGAAATCCTACCCATCTTAGAGAAACCTCAACAAAATTCCATTTGACCATAACAAATGCCTTATATATATCTGCTTTAAATAAAAATGTTTTTTTGCTAAAGCTCTTCTGCCTAAATGAATGTAAGATCTCTCTGACTAAGATAATATTATTTGGGACTCCTCCTCCTTTAACAAAATCCGATTGGTTTATTTCTATTAGCTGGTCAGAGATACTGGTAACCCTATTGGCAATCACTTTCATTAGAAGTATGTAGACCATATTTCCCAAGGTAATAGGCCTGAAATCTTTAGGCATTGAGGGTTCAGTGATCTTTGGAATAAGAATAATGTTTGATTTTAACCAATCAAGTGGAATCTGGCTTGATACAAATGCTGCATTTATTTGTCTTGCAATTTCATTTTCCAGAAAAGACCAATTTGATTGCAAAAACCTCACATTTATACCATCTGGACCTGGGGCTTTGTCCAATCCCATTTGATTAAGTGTGTTGGTTATCTCTTCCAATTTAAGGGGTTGACCTAATTTGTGTGCAGCCAATTTTGTAAGAATTTTTTTAGGTCCCTTGAGATTTTGTTGGAAGAAAATTTCAATTGCTTGATTAGACGTGGATTCATCCTCTGTGAAGATCTTTTTAAAATAGGAAATGAATACCCTTCTAATCCCTTTCCTGTTAGTATATTCTATGCCATCTTCATCCTTTATATTTGATATATGGTTTCTCCTCTTTCTTTCTATGGCAATCAAATGGAACAATTTGGTGTTTTTGTCCCCATACAGTCTCCAGTTTATCCTAGCTCTCTGAATCCAATATTCCTCTAATTTTGCTTCCTCACTATGATATTATTTTAGCAGAGATATCTCAATTGAAAAATCTTGTAGGTTTGGAGGCATAGACTGATGTTGTAAGTGTTTTGATTCCAAGGACATTAATTTATTTTGTGGGGGTGGTATACTTCTGCTCCATCTGTAGACATTCCTTCTAAATATTACCCATTTGTCCTCCCATGTTGCACCTTGTGATTGGGACCATGCTGAATGACATGCCTGTTTATAACATAAATACAACCCAACTCATAAATTAAAATATAAACGCTCACTATCAAAGTTAAAATATTTTTATAACTGACCTGAAAAAATAAAGAATAATATTTATAACCTAGAATTCATATATTTGACAATAGTGACAATAATAACTTTAGATAAAAAAAATTTATTGTCGCAAGTCATTGAGCTGTAGATATCTGAGTCTACTTCTATCGTGTCGAGTCTGATTTGCGATCGAATGAATGTGCATATCAAATTTGGCTACATCTACAACTTATGTCTTAATTAATAATTTTTATCACGAGTTTGCGTCACACTCAATTTTGAATCGCTTCTTTCTTCGATCGCAAATCAGACTCTACGCGGTGGAAATAGACTCAAATATCTACAGCTCGATGAATTGTGATGATAAAAAGAACTTAATTATGGTCCCGACGAGCGTAGCTGAAGTTTGTAGAAAAATGCTAATCATACTTAATATTTTTTTTAGCAACTTTAGTTGCGCTCGTTGGGATCATAATTAGTTTTTTTTATCGTCGCAAGGCATCAAGCTGTAGATATTCGAGTCTACTTCCATCTTGTCGAGTCCGATTTGCGGTCGGAAGAATTACATCTAAAATTTGGCTCTATATTCAACTTATGTCTTAATTAGTAATTTTTTATCATGAGTTTGCGTTAGAATCAATTTTGAGTCGCTCGTTTCTCCGATTGCAAATCAGACTCGACGCGACGGAAGTAGACTCGAATATCCACAGCTCGATGGCTTGCGGCGATAAAAACAATTTAATTACGATCCTGACGAGCGATGTCGAAGTTATTACGAAAAAATTACCTAAATATAATGTAATTCATGAATTAAGTTAATAATATTTTTATTAATAAAAAAACAAACTTTTGGGCTGTATGGTTTGCAGAAAAAAAACAAACCAATTGGCCAGTGTTGTGAAAACCGACCTTTTGGACTTCTCAAAAGGTCGGTGTTTGCAACCCCGGCCTATTCTATTTTTTTGCTTTTGCACTAAATTTTCTTTTTATTTATAATTTATTTATTATATTTCTAATATTAAAAAAATCGGCGCAGGAGTGTATATATTGTTATGGGGCCGATTTTTTTGTAATAGAAATTGAATAAATTAAATATATTTATGCAGAAAGATTATCTGAAAAGCTTCAAAAGTAGAAAAGAACGATGTTGGTAACACTGATCTTTTGGCAAAAGCCAAAAGGCTAGTGTTGCCAACCCTGTCCTTTAGTTTTGTTTCAGTTTTACGCAAAATTGTTGTTTGGGTTTTGGCCTTTGAATATTTTATTAATTATGAATTTAATTGATGAGTTAGATTTTATTTAGGTATTTTTTGTAATAACTTCGACTACGCTCGTCGAGATCGTAAATAGTTTATTTCTATCGTCGCAAGCCATCGACATGTAGATATTCGAGTCTACTTTTATCGCGTCGAGTCTGATTTGCAATCGGAGAAACAAGCAACTCATAATTAATTCTGAATTTCTGACGCAAACTCATGATAAAAATGACTAATTAAAATATAAGTTGAAAATGAAGTCAAATTTGAGATTCACATTCCTCCGATTGCAAATCAGAATCGACGAGATGGAAGTAGACTCGAGTATCTACAGCTCGATGGCTTGCGACGTTAAAAAAAACTAATTACAGTCCCGACGAGCGTAGTCGAAGTTGCTACAAAAAATTAGAAAAAATGCTAATCATACGTAATATTTTTTGTAGAAAATTCGGCTACGCTCGTTGCGAATGTAATTAGTTTTTTTTTAACGTCGCAAGCCATCGAGCTATATATATCTAAATCTACTTTCATCTCGTCGAGTTTGATTTGCAATCAGAGGAATGTGTATCTTAATTTGGCTCCATTTTCAACTTATGTCTTAATTGGTTATTTTTATCATGAGTTTGCATCAGAATTAATTGTGAGTCGCTTGTTTCTCCGATCGCAAATCTGACTCGACGCGATAGAAGTAGACTCGAATATAAACAAGTTGATGGCTTGCGACGATAAAAATAAACTATTTACGATCTTGATGAGCGTAGCCGAAGTTCTTGCAAAAATTACCTAAATAAAACCTAACTTATCAATTAAATTAATAATATTTTTATTAATAAAATATTCAAAGCCCAAAGCCCAAAGCCTAAAATACAAACCGGCGTAAAATTGGAACAAAATGAAAGGTTAGTGTTGTCAACACTGGCCTTTTGGTTTTTGTAAAAAGACCGATGTTACCAACACCGTTCTTTTTCAGTTTTGAAACTTTTTAGATAATCTTTCTGTATAAATATAATTAATTAATTTAATTTTTATTACTAAAAAGATCGGGTTATGGAGCGCATCATTTAGTGTGGGTCCAATAAGGAAAACATGATGAAGAATTTCTTTTTGGAAAGCAATTAAGGTATTGTCGGTCATGTATGCAGATGTTGTGGGAGTACTAGCAAATTACTTGTGAAAATTATAGTTTATTCATGTAAAATCAATTATGCGCCAAATACATTAATTTTTTTTTTCAAATACATTACCCATATGGCCATATGGCCATATTCACAGGTTACATTTCTTTGTTAATGACTTTATACATTTTGTCTGTCTGCAATCTTACTTATAAAAAAGTTGAATACTGTAGCAAGATTTTTTTTCAGATTTCTTTGCAGTTTTTTTTTGCATTTTTTTCTGTCATTATTTTTTTTGTAGTTATTCGCGCGATGCGCTAGCGCGCACTGAGTACATCATCTAGTAACAGATAAAGATCTAGCGTAGAGCATTCAACTGCAAAAACTGAAAGAGAGATGTTGTCGCGTCTTATTAATTGGAGAAAGATTAAAAAAAAATTTCAAAATCAACTAGAGAGTATTGACAGGAGAAGATAATAGGCCACGTATAGCTTTGTGGGCCACCGATGCTTTATCTTGTATTAGAGTGGGCTCATTTATTGTGCCTGTAAGTTGGTTAACCTTCCATTTCGATTAGGGAATCTCGTTCCATCTGTTCTCCATTTCTTGAATAACTGGAGAGAAACAATGATATGCTGTCAGTTTGAAGTTTGAACTTGTTCTATATAAACGTACAAGCACTTGTTCCATCCGTCTATGTAGGAGTGCAAACGAATCGGATACAGACGGATAATAGCATTACCATATCCGTATCCGCTTTTATTTTTCGAATACGGATAGGATGATAAACGGATACGGATACGAATCGGATAATAAACGGATACGGATGCAAATACGGATATAATTCGGATAATTAAATGGAAGGAGTACATTATGAAAAATCGTTAATATATCATTATTCAACAATAAAATTATTTTAAATTATATTATAAAATAAATTTAATGGAATAATTAAAATGTTGTAATGAGTAGTGTCTTTATAATTTATTTTTCTAATATTATAAATATTCAAAACAATTAAAAATTAATTTACTTAGCTATAAAAAAAATAAAAAAAAATTTGGGCTGACATTTTTCTGTATATCCGAATATCCGAAACATCCGGATTCGGATAATTATCCGAATCCGTATCCGTATCCGGTTCAAAATTCGAAACTGTATCCGTATCCGTATCCGTATCCGAAATATCCGAATCCGAATATCCAATATCCGTTAAAATTCGGATCCGGATCCGGATAATCGGATAAATATTCGATCCGTTTGCACCCCTACGTCTATGTCAGAAGAGCTGGATCCAAATGGATGAGGATATCAATTGGAATAGTTGCCTGAAAAGAAAACATAAACAAACATACATAGTTTTCAACATGAATAATGTTTCGTAAATATCACATTTGATATTAACTATCGATATCGATTTTATTATTTAATCTTTAACTGAGTTATCATGCACATTATTTAAGTTATTATGCATGTTATATCATAACTATTTCAGTATAAAAAATAATATGTATAACTATTTCATTACAAAAAATAACATGCATAATAACTCAAATAATATGCACGATAACTCAATTAAAGATGTATAATAAAATCGATAACATGTATAACTATTTCATTACAAAAAATAATATGTGTAATAATTCAAATAATGTGCACGATAATTCAACTAAAAATGCATAATAAAATCGATATCAAATATGATATCTACTTATCAGCTCTCTTTCAACATTTCTTTGTCTTACCAACTCATGGCTGTTTACACAATTACTTTTAGAAAAGTACCTCTCAGTACTTTATTATATATTCGACTTATCCCTTGTTTGATTGAACGATATTTCATATACGTGTCCGATTACATTCTCTTCGTACGTGTAACACACTTACATTAATTGCCTGAAGAGCCAACTACCAACATTTACCAAAATTTTATTTCGACTTTGATTTTGGGAGCAATGGTATTATACTATTATATATTCGAGAGATGCTATCGTGCTTCATGAAGTAAATGGATCTCGTGCTTCATGCTTTTAAAACCGTTGGATTGAAACTTTCTAGCCATTCATTTGAGTGCCTTCTTAATATTACGAATGTAATGGTACTATTGCCCTCCCTTGAGTACTTTTCCCCTTTTATCGCCTATACTAAGTACACGTCTCCCAAACTTCAAGCTTTTCGGTATTAATTAACCATTTTCTCTTCCCAACTTAATTAGAATTTTGACCGTTCCATCCCTGTTTTCCTAGAAATTATGAAAGAATTTGGAAAGCCATGAATGATACTAACCAAAAATTAAGCTCTGATACCAGGTTCGTGTCGGATCTCAGGATCTCAGCTTTCAAACTTCACAGATCACGACGGATGCGGGAGAGTAAGAAAGGTATTTGCGGAATATGAACAAGAATTAAAGGAAAAGTGGAATTTTATTAATATCGTCAAACTTAGAGAAGTAAGACTTGCTGGTTCTCAGCGTGTCCTGCAACTCTGAATACACAAGGTATTTATAAGCTAAGAGACTCAAGAGTCTGGATTCTAATTTATCACATCGGGTGCTCATTGGGCCCCATCGACATGTGAATAAATTGATGTCCACAATACTCTGTCTCAAAAGACAACAAAAGTGAGTGGGTGACTCATCTAACCACTCAGACAAAGGACAAAGGTGCTCATATAATTGAGCAAAAGATAACAAAAGTGAGTGGGTGACTTAGCTAACAGCTCATATAATTGAGCACTACACTCCACTCAAAGCAAAAGATGCTCATATAATTAAGCACTACACTCCACTCAAAATAAAGCAAGCTTTTGGTGAACGGCTCCAATCCATCCACCTGTAACCCATTCTTGTAGAGCTTGTGTCCGTCCATCTGTAAAGGGACTTCCACTTGCAAAATAAAAGCAAGAAAAACACACAATATAGACTTAACCTAAAAAGACAGCAATTACCCGTAGGACCCTGCCAGTCTGAACCTTAATTTATTTCACACTAATTCAACAGCTCATGAACTACTACTGAATTTTTGGACTCAAAAAATAAAAGAGGCTCACCATAGCTTCCTAAAACTGTACATTTTTACATTGGACTCAAGGATGAACTCAAGATCTTTTTCAATTCTTTTTAGTTTTTCAAGTTTCTCCTTAAGTTCCCAGTAGTTATCAGTTAAAATACAATCACTGCGTTGATATGGCTTACAGTATTTTTCTTCACGCACAATAATTGAAACTAACTGTCGTATGTCCACCAAGGAGTTTCGCACCTGCAGTTTCTTGGTGTTGGACAATCTTTGTGCGATCTCTTGGTATGATTCAAAATTCTGGCTTGGCATTCTGAGATCTTCGAATATGTATGCATATTGTTCATCTGTATTGTCAGCGGAAAGATTTCCTTGATTCTTTCTTGCAATGACTGAACTTGTTCCTCCGGTATTGACTGTTTGTTTTTCTCTCCATTGCATAGTTCGCCCAGTATTGATTCCAACTTCTCCAACATTAACTCCTGGTTGTCTGTTAGATATTTTGTGCTGAGAGTAAATGTCGTTAGCCGAGAGAGAGTATCTGCTAGTGAGTTCAAGCATCCTTCAATATGTTCAAAGTTTACCTGTACGCCTGTACCTGTTACAAAATCAACAAATTTCACCCAACGAACTCTCGAGGGTTTGTTAGATGAGGACTTGTTATAAAAACTGATTATTGCTTGGCAATCCGTCCTCAAAGTGATTTCGGATTTATCCAAGTAATGAATCTTCATCGCGGATAAAGTCTCCATGCAAGCATGTATCTCTGCATCAATCGTTGATTTTATAACATCAAATTTCCCGCTAGCATAGGCACAAATTCTTTCAGATGATTTAGTATCATGTTTTCTGGGTTTCCACTTGCACACGCCTCCCCATCCTTCCATGCACCCATCAGTTTCCAAAACAATGTAAGCGTCCTCTGGTGGGAAGCTCAGATTTGGTAAATTCTGGACTAATTCCTGAATTTTTCTTATAAGATCAATATCTGAGGTTTTCAAGCGTTTATCACCATGTGGACTAACTTTCGAGTAAAGAGGTCCTAGTAAAACTCCCAGTTTCGAGATGTAAGATCTGGCGTAATTTAGTATCCCAAGCCATGATCTAAGACCTTTCTTTTCTTTAAGTTGCTCAATATCAAAATTGGCAATCTTCTTTATTATATGCGGCTGGAGCTTGATTTTTCCACGATTTATCTGAGCTCCTAGAAAATCGATTTCTGGTACTGCGATCTTCATTTTCGTTGGTGATAAGACCAGACCGTGTTTTTCACATATGTCTAACATCACCTCTAAGTGTTGTGCGTGTTTTTCTTCATTTTCAGAAAATACCAGAATATCATCTATGTATACCGCAATAAATGCCTCTGTTCCTCTGAAGCAATTATCCATTTTTCTCTGGAATATTGCAGGGGCATTTTTCAGACCAAATGGCATAACTAACCATTCATACAATCCTCCTGGCACTATAAACGCTGTCCAGAGTATTGACTCAGGACTCATGGCAACCTGATGGAAACCACTCTTTAAATCAAACTTTGAGAAAATCCTGCTATTACTTATTTTCTTTAGGATTGTATTAATTCCAGGCAGGCTATACTGGTCTTTATGAGTATTGTCATTTAACGTTCTGTAGTTTAAGACCATCCTTTCTTTGCCTTTAATTTCTTTTCCCGTTTTCGGGTCAATAGACGTTCCTGAATTAACAATAAAAGCCATTGTTCTATGCTTACTTGTACTTGGTCTAATGACTCCAATTTCCAATAACGCCTTGATATGTCTATCAAATTGCTCCTTCATTAACGGCGTTACATGCTTAAGCGGCTTATCCTCTATTGTAAGGTCCGGGTTAATTATATCTAATTTACACACGACCTTGTTTCTCTGCCAGTGTTTAAGAGGATCATTCCCGATAAAGCCTTGTTCTTTAAGCCTTAATAACAGGCTACTGAATCTTTTTTTCAAATTTGGGATTTGTGATTAAGGACTGATGATATAACGCATCCTGAATTGTTATATATTCGATTTCGTCTAATCCCAATTCATCAATTACAACTGTGTGGGCAACAGTTTCTGTTGTGGTTTGAACAATTGTGACATTTTTATAGAATGTAATCACATTGCCCTCAATTCTAAGACCGCCTTACATCGATCTTATGAAGTTGCATCCTATCAACATTTGGATACCGTCTTGCATACCCATTGGAAAGCTATATGTAAAAGGGATCCTGAATTTATTTTCTCCAATAATCATTTGTCCTCCTTTCAGCTTTTTATTCGCAATTTGGGTTGAATTAACTCCTGTGATTTGAACAGGGTATGGGCTAGGTTCAAGAGCTTCTTCTGGAATTGCTATTTGATCAATTGAGCAATTTGTTGCACCGGTGTCCAAGATAGCTCTTATTTCAAATGGTTTTACGTTTGGGATTTCAAACGTAACTATCAGATTGTATAGTCGGTTGAATATTCTTTTCTTTTCATGGTGTGGTGTAGAGGTTTCAGCTTTGTAAGATGATTCATCAATTTCGAATAGAACGTTTGCCGTTTCATCTTCCGTTACATCTTCTACCTCTATCTTTTCTTTATTCTTTTCTTGTGTAGAGATGTTGTTAAAATCGTTTGTCAAATCTTTGACTAGTTCCTGTTCTCTCAACACTTGTTTTAACCTTTCATTTTCACCCTCAAGATACACTATGTAATTTGTTAATTCTTTAATGAGTGCATCTTTATTGTTATAAGGTCTCGATTGTAAGGAAACCTTTGGTTTAACTTGTATCCCGAAATAGAACGGGGCGCATAATGAACAAATTTGTAAACCACATTCTTCACATCTTTTACCGTATTCCAGTTTAATGGTAAGTTTACAGAAGCTGCAACTGCTTTGGGCTTCTGTATCATTAAAGCTATGCTCACATTTTTCTTGGTTTTCGGGTAATTGTATTTTACTCCTCCACCCGAAATCAGTTATTTGTAACATCAAGTTTGTTTCTAAAGGTAAATCTTCTATTGCCGTACGTACTTGATATTCAGTTCTACCGGATTCTCCTTCAGATACACTGCAAATAGCATCACTGTCCGGTTCGTTGAGATCAACAGAGACAACATCCAGGTCATCTGGTAAATCAAGGTTTTCTATGACCGCTGCTCTAACTAGATTGCCATTTTTATTTCTGCAATCTTTGGCAAAGTGACCTTCTTCGCCACAGATAAAGCACTTACACTTTCTAACCCTATTCGAATGTTTTCGCTTGAAAACCCTTACGTGTGAATCATGGGGTTTTCCTTTATAGTTTTTGGCTTTCCTCAACCCATACTTCTTTCTGTTATTCTGGTAGTAACCAGGAATGGGTATTTTACTACAAATTGTTAAGTCTTTTAGACTTCGTTGTAATGCTGCCTTCTTACACATTTCGGCTAGATATTGATAGGAGAAGTGTATCCGGGGAATTACCCCAATTGTGTTGCCAGGAAATTTCTTTTTGAAAGCTTCTTCGAGTTCGTTCCCTATAAGTGGCGGCATTTTCCTAAAGAACTTCTCAGATAATTCGGGAGATAGGTAAATCCTCCCCGATTTCGCCGCTAGAACTTTGAAATCATTCATGTAAAGAAATAGGTCCTTTACATGTTCGCATGATAATCTCTCAAGGTCTTGATACGCGCGATCCTGCTCATCTGTAGTCCCTTGGTATGGATCTTCTAATATCAGGACTCTTCTTATTTGTGAAATAACGTTCTGCGTATCATCAGCTATGGCCTCTAAGTTTAAGTACTCAGCCTCAAACGCCATACGCCATTGTATCCAGATCTTCTTCTCGACTTCACCTAATAAGTTCTCGATGAATTGTACTTTTGTTTTGTTACTATCAAAGTTTCGCTCACTTATTAGATTTAGAGTTATGGATTCCCATCTGGATATCACATCGTTGTATAGGCCAATGTCTTCTGGTAGAACTAACATCGCGCCTTGTTCTTGCATTGCTGTGGGCAAGTTCCATTGTTCATTCTGATGTCTCCCGATACCTCCGGGTAAGCCTCTGGGTCTTTGCATATATCCTCCACTACCTCCTGCCTCATGATCATTTCTTAGACCTCCTGGTGGATAATTTCTTAATCCCATAGTTGGCTGAGGTGGTATGTTGTAATTGGAAGTTACTGAGGATGATAAAGCTTTGTGTTGTGTGGTAGGTTTATCAAGGAATTGTTTTAGGATTGGATAATCAGTTTCTGGGTCTTGGCCTAAAACGTATACCGTTTCTGTTTCTAATTTTTCTAATTTTTCATCGTCATTCCCACCACCTTTCGCGAAAGGATTCACGAAATCCTCTTCATCATTTTCATCTTGGTCCCATATAGGTTCGTTATCCCATATAGGTTCTTCTTCTATATCTTCGACTAGACTGGCCGTTAGCTTGATAGACTCCCAATATGTGTCTTCTTCCTCATTGTTTTCTTCATCATCTGACACGTTAACGAATAGTACTAGGGCAGTCTCTTGAGTAATTTCATCATCAGATAGCTGTTCTTCATCGTTTACACCAACTGATGGTTCCTCATTTGGCTTTGTAGCAGAATAATTCTTGAATTTTAACAGCACTGAACTGTCTGATCGTGTACGAATGACAGCTTCTTGAGGATGTTGTACTTCTGCTACACTGGGTGGTCTAATAACCCATTGTAAACCCCGTAAACTTTCAGTTGTGTGTGATTGACCGGGGATTGCCTGGACACCTCTACTAGCCAAATAGTCAGATACCCTTTGTACGTTATATATGAAACTAGTGTAACTAGTATTTGATAATCTACCAATCAGTGATCTTGTTAACATCAAATTACTTTCGCCTGCTTGCCAATTCTCATATCCATGAGTTTGGACAACAAATTGGATATGGTTAAAGAAATCTGCTATACTAAGCATGATATTGGGTGCAAGATAAGCCAATTGGGTACCGGCTGTTAGGTCCATTTCCATTGTGCCAATAATTGACCTGTCATCTGCCCATCTGGTGTCTCGGATAGCAACCAGTGCGTTGACGCCTGCGTTTCTGCGATGTAAAGTGTACAGCCTAATCATAATTAACCCGATGTGCAAGTGTTGGAGGCCTGACCTACGAATTTCTTCATAGCTTTGCTGTGTGATGAATGGCAACTCCAACTGTTGTTCACCCGTTGTCAG
The DNA here is from genome assembly GCA_964058865.1 of Eleocharis quinqueflora. NCBI lineage: Eukaryota > Viridiplantae > Streptophyta > Magnoliopsida > Poales > Cyperaceae > Eleocharis > Eleocharis quinqueflora. The sequence goes on along the minus strand of CAXKVX010000656.1, from coordinate 71,901 downwards.
TATTCTCTGGTCAGAATAATGCTGATAAACCCGATGTTGTGTAGACGTCCAGCCATCTTGATACAACGTTTCCGCTGGAACAGATTGCGCTCTTCTAAACTGGGATACGTCTAATTCTGCGTTCGGGTTTAGTTGTGACTCTAGACTCCTGTTATACCCGATTTGTCGCCTTCCGGGTAATCTTCTTGAGATTTCTTGACGTAATCTATGACCACGTCTGTAGTTTCTTATTTGATCATCTATTGTTGGAGTCTGGTTTTCATTACGGCTGTTCTGTTCACGGTTAGATATAGACGGTCGTGGTTCCGTAATAGTTTCCGTACGTGTTCGGTTCATTTTTAAGAAGACGAGGACTTCTTCTTTTCTTCTTCAAATATTTTTCGTGGATCTTTAAACACGAAGAATGGTACTTACTTCTTTTTGGGTCTAGGGACTGGTTTTCCTAGACTTAGCTTATTTAGACTCTTTTGTAGATCTTCGATTGTATTTGTGATATCAAATTTTGTCCCAGCTGACGCTTGTTCAGCTACAACTTTTCTGATATCTTGGACGGTTTCTTTACAATCTTCAATTCCTTCGCTTATCTTAACCAAGAGTTGTATTATTGTGTTATTTTGCTTGATTATGGTTGATGTGCCTCTTGTTGCTTCAGTTGGTTTTACAAAACCAACCGCGGGTTCTTCAATAGGTTCAGTGGCTTTTAGGGCTTCTATGTAATTTGAGATTTTTGACATAATTCTCCAATCACTCATGTATCTTAAAATTCGGTTTAGTATGTGTTTTCCTGACTTTCAATTTCAAGTTTTCTAGGTCCACAGTTCAGGATTGGTCATGATGAAATCGAATGGTTGAGATTATGTGAAGCAAAACTCCCTTTTGCTTCTTGAAGCATAATAGCATAGATCTATATATTCATATAGGTTGTTATTAAAAGTATAGATCATCACTAATCTAGTAGTACTGATTTAGTGATTAAGGATATAAAAATAATGGAATTAATTAATGAAAGAGTCTAATATGAAATTGTAGGTCTAACATAAATAATAATGAAATTGATATTTTTACATAGAGAAACAAATTCAAGTTCCACAATAAACATTCGAAAAATAATAATTAAGAGCCCTATTGAAAACACAAATGATAGAAAAAATGTCCGAAAATTCCAGTGCAAGTAATAGCACTTTTACCTCAACAACAAAAAGGAGCAGTCAAGCATATATATATATAGGGTTGGGCTCCAATCAACCATTTTTTTATAATTATCAAAATATTTCTGAAAAAATAATTAAGGTTCTTAATTTTTTAGATATTTTGATCACAACGGTAGAAATTCTACAGTTTGCCAGTTTTTTTTCAAAATTTTTGGAATGTTGATTTTTCTACCGTTCGGATGCATTTTTCTTTTATTTTGGATGACCGTGTATAGCAAATTAATTATAATTTTGATCATGAATAGAAAAATTATGAACATTTAATTATAATTTTGATAAAAAAATTCTTTAGACTCACTCAGGTTGATAATATGAAAATAGAAATGAATATATAATGCGACTGGTGTGGACTAGAAACAAAAAGACAAAATTATAATTAAATTGCCAGAATTTTTTGTCATATATGATCAAAATTGTATTAAAAGTTCAAAACCCAGAAAAAAGTCAATCGCCGAACGGTAGGTTTTCTACCGTTCTGCAGTAAACTCAAGTTTCGAACAGTAGCTTTTCTACTGTTCTGACCATTCAATCGAAAACTCAAACCTTTTGAGTACTTTTATTAGTATCATTTTCATAATTACAAAAAAAAAGCTGAACTCAAATGGACTATATTCAACATATATATTTATAATTATGGTCTACTACTATTTATTCCTTTTTTTAATATTATGAAGCATGCGCATCGTTTTTTAATTTAGTAGCTAAAATAATGTTTTCCGTATGTGAAGTTACTTGATTCAGACTAACAAGATTCTTATAAATATTTACAGTCACGTCAAAAAGGGCCAGAAGTATGTAACGTTCCTTTGACACAAGTTGTACTGATAACACTTGCTAAAAGAGAGCGATAGCATTTTTTGAAAATATTTATGAACTATGTAGCAACGATTTTTTTTAAAATAATTGTTAAAGACCATATAAAGTAATAATACATTATGGTTAGCTACATTTTTTTATTACACATCAAGATCATACAATACATTAAAAGTATCACCAATCAAGACTAAAATAATTGATAATTCATGACATACGGAAAAATATATACATCGAGTTGGATTACAGTATTCTTCCATGTTAGTAATTAGCTAGATGTAACTGAAAGAGACAAATGCATTGCAATATATAAGTATTTGGAGAAATAAATTAGAAAATTAAACAACTTCAAGAATGAAATCTGTAAGGGCACTCAGAGCCTCGTCAATGACGCTAGTGTCGAACCGAGTACACCAATGATGCATCAATTTGCTCTTCAGAGTACTTCAACAAAAAAACGAATATGATCTTGAACTATAGCGATGACTATCCTTGTATACAATTTGCAAAGTCAAAAGAAAATAAAATAAAATGAATTAATTTATAATGAAAGGAGCTTATGAAAAGTTTGCAATATCCAAATCGGAAAAGTACTCACTATCCAAATCATAAACAACTGAAAGTGAAATCATATATACTTACTTGAGAGCTGAAAAATTATTTTCATCATATAGCACATGATAGTTGGTGGACCAGCTAGTTTCCTAACAAGCACAAAATAGAAGTAAAAATAATTAGGAGTGAAAAATAGCATATACAAAGAAAGATTCACTTATATATGTCATCTAATGAGAAGACAACACAACACTTAAATATTGCATCTCAGTTTTCTTATATGTTGCATGTTGCATTGAATTTGTCTAAAGTCATTGAGCTTACATGTCATATAAAAATTATCCATCATTCTTCATAAGAGACAATTATTCATCATTCACAAATATATTGAAAAATTAAGATTCCATCAGGTCTAACATCAAAAATTAATACAAGATATCATCATGATGCATTAATTTAATCCCCAATTCAATCATCATTCAATTTAATTTCAAATAAATCACAATTCAGTTAAAATCACTAGAGATGAATAATAACTAACTCATAATACTTGATATAATTTGATAATTTAGGGAATGGAAGAAGCTTCAACTGAAAGTGAAATCATATATACTTAAGTGATAGTGCTTTAATTGTATGTCGACAATAGCAACACCGCCCCTAATGCAATGGCATGGTTGTAAAAATAACAAGACTTGTGTCATTTTTTGTTGGAGGAACAGTCACTCGATTCCTAAACATAAGAGACAGTGACAAATAGCATACACAAAGAAAGATTCACTTATGAAGTTATGCCATTTGAGAAAACACAAAAAGAAAGGATGTGCATACCTTTGACCAGAAATTATTTGATAAACCTACAAAAATTACACATAACAACCAAAATTAGGCCAATATCACAAATATCCATGACTTCATACAAAAGACCTAGAGAAGATACAAAACAATGAACCTACATTGGGATGTATTTTTATTAACTGGGAAAATAAAATAAGTGATTGAAAATCAAAATCATTGGCAATACTGCTCCTCAGAGTAGAGAGAAATGAATATGGTCTTGTAGTATACCATATGAAAGAGAATGTACCGTCTGCTTTCATTTTTAATTCCTCTCATGCTTCATTAATTCGTTACGAATCGAGTGACTGTATGCTATAGCACTTCATGCTATACTACCACCCTTATTTCTCCCTTAATAATCCCAAATAAAAAAGCAAGCACTAAAAAATATAATCCCAAATTAGCACCCCTATTTCTTCCTTAATAATCTCAAATCTCAAATCAAATGCAATAAGTTTCCTTGCGGTCGTAATAGAGTAGGAGAGATTTGGCAATAAATATGCTGATTTCAGCATGATTGATTGTGACTACAAAGGATCTCATTACGACCGCAAGAGACTCGGCAGAAACTTGCCAAATTTGGAATTTCCAAGTCAATTGCAGCCACAATAAGATTCATTACGACCACAAGAGACCTGCTTTAGGGCATGTTATGGCTGCCTAGATTTACCGTTATCTTTCTGATTGGATATTCTAGCTTTTACACCAAATTCGTGAAAATATTTACAACAGTAAATATTAGAATTTGGAAAAGAATTGGAGAGAATATAATTTCAAATATTTTGTGAATATGTGATAATTAATTTTGCATCTTTCCAAGATACATTTTCACCCCTATAAAAGGACACGGGTCTCCAAGCGTTAAGGTGTAATTCAAGCAGAAATTTTGCTATTTTTAGGACACATGTGTTGTGCATAGCTACCCATACACTCCTCCATTAAGTGTTGGTACTCCGTTGAGGCGTTCGTACTCGTCGGAGAAAAGATAGCACCCCTAGTCGCTTGGAAGGACTCGTTGGGAAAGATGATGTGAAAGCTCTTCCGTAAATTGAAGGACATCTCCCCGTTTACTCAAGTTGAAGAAAGGAGACAACGTAAGAAGATGGAAATTATTTATACTACACGCTTCCGCATTTATTTTATTTCATACATGTTGCACGGAGAATCAATCGAATTATTGCAATTGTTTAGATTAGGGAAACAGTTTTATGGTTATATTCTAATTGAATTGCACCAAATTAATATCCAACAAGTGGTATCAGAGCCAACTCCGTTGTGCATGTTTGGAATTTTGTGATTTTCTAGAATTATTGAATTAATTGTTGCAATTTTTTGTTTTTGCTTTCTTGAATTTGTTGAATAATTGTTTTTGAATATTTTTAAACTAGAAATTTGAATTTTGTCAAATTCCTCGCTTTTCATGCAAATTTGAAATTGATATTATTCAAATTTTATGTTTATTAATATTTTGAATAGTTATTTGTAAAAATAAAGTTAATTTTAAGAAAGAAATGCAACAATTTAAGTGATAAATTCGAAATGATTATTTCCAGAACAATTTATATCCAGAACAAAACCAAATTGAACTAAAACAAGGTCAATGTATTTAGAAAAAGTCCTCAATTTATGGAAAATCAGAAAAACTAATTGACAGGTGCCTTGCGGTCGCAAGAAAATGGAATTTGCTCTCTGTTGTGGGAAAATTAACTGAAGTGACAGGTGAATAATTTTCTGGGTTGCTGGCTGCACAATATTTGAACTGACAGATTGTATTGTTGTCGCAACCTGGGTTATTGTGCCCGCAATAGTGTGCATTTTCTGTTATTTTTTGGAAAATCTAGAGAACAAAATTGAATTGACAGGATGTCTTGCGGCCACATTGAATTTCATTGTGACCGCAATGACTGTGAAAAATGGTACAAACATTAAATTGATAGGTTTATTGTGCCATTCCAGAAATTATTTTTCTGTTAATTAGAAGTAGTTGTAAATTAATTGTAATTTAGGATATATGTATAATTAAGTTATATATAATTATGATTAATTTTTGTACAAAATTACTACTATTTTATCTTAATATAGTTATTGGTAATATCTATAATCAGTGTTAATACTAATAAAAGACAAGATAAAATTGCTAAATTCTAAAAGGATTCAATTTAAGATTAAAACGTGGTATTAATAAATATTTAGTAATTTTCTAAAGATTTTAGAAAATACTAAATATGTATAAAGTATATATTTTGTAAAAATATATATATATATGTATTTTATTAACAAATAGAAAATTGGTTAATTCTAATTTAAAGCCCCTATTAGTTGATAAAACAATATATGTATATTATGGACGAGTAGTTTCCTTTTCGGATACATCCAATGTAGACTTTTACACGATTTTAATCTATTTAAAGGCAATTAAAAATACATGCCGCATCTTGTTAAACAATCTTGTTCGCTTTCGAACACCATTGCTAAAGTTACAAGCAATATGTCCCATGAAAGTTAAAAGGACGTGTGTTAACAACAAATTATTAGTTTTTTCCCATCGGAGGATTAATACATTAAGTAGTTTTTGATATACATAAAGTAAGGTGCACAAAGAAAAGTAATGAGAAACTGTGTGCTAGTGATGTCTAGAAAAGCATTTGAGTCTTGGTACTTAAGTAGTCCGCATGTGACTCACATCCCTCACTTGACTGGCCTGGTCACTACTACGTAGGTATGCCAATCGAACCCATCGACAAGAGGGGCAAAGTGTCTTATTTGTACTTGTGCATAACACCAAAATACCTAAGCATATTGACCACTCCCATCGGAGCCTCATGCTGGATAGTATTGTTGGTTAAAATAAAATTAATGGATACATTTTAGAGTTCTTTTTGTCAAGGCCTTTAAATAAATAGACTTTTAAATTGTGATTAAGGAACGTGACGCATAAACTTATATTTCTCTTGTTTTTCAAAAATTTTCCAGACAATTTGGCAATGCTGAATCTGATTTCGTCCCTGAATGGGGCAAAGTTTAAGCTATGGGAATCAAAACATAGACTGTTTCTGGAGATGATGAAGTATGATAGGGCACTATATTATGACCTCCCGATGTCAGCTGTAAATGAGCCCACCGCTCCTGAAAAGGCTGACATGGAGGTTTGGGACCATAATGACAGGATGTGTCTCATGATCATGAAAATGACAACCCATGAAACCCTCCAAGATTGTGTACCCGACCAAGATTCTGGCACTAAGAAGTACCTTAGTGTTTTGGAGGAGAAGTTTTCCATGAGTAAAAGGACACAAATACGTACACTCATGATCAAACTTCACACTCTCAAGTACAAGGGGAAAACTAGGATTAGGGAGCACATAACAGAAATGATCAAGCTCAAACGTGCGCTTCTCACGCACGAGTTCAATTTCTTTGATGATATTCTCATTGAGTACATCTTCATGTCTCTTCATCCCTCCTTTATTCAATTCAGCATGACTTACAACTGTCTGAAGGAAAAATGGATAGTGGCTGAGCTTGAAGCTCAGCTGGTATAGGAGGAGGAGAGGCAAAAGTTGGCCAAGGGAGAGGAGGCTCATGTTGTAACAACCTATCCATGAAAAAGAAGCGTAAGAACAATAAGGAAAAAGATCCCATTAAGGAAGCTACAAACAACAAAAAGCAGAAAGTTGACAATACTCTCGAGAAATCGGGAGATAAGGTGATATGTCACTTTTGCAAGAAGCCGGGACACATCAAGATACATTGTATCAACTACGCTTTATGGTTGACAAAGAAAGATATGTGTCATGGCTTAGTTTGTTCTGAAGTTAATTTAAGTACAGTATCAAAATATACTTGGTGGTTAGACTCAGGTGCAACATCTAACATAAGTATATCTATGCAGGATTGCCTAAACCTTCGAAAGCCAAATCAAGCTGAACACTACATTTATGTGAGAGATGGCAAGAATGTTCAAGTTGAAGGCATAAGGAAATTTAGATTGTTGTGTAGGACTGGTTTTTATTTTTATTTTGATGCATTAGTGGTTGCATCATTTCGAAGGAACCTAATTTTTATTTCCTATTTGGACAAGAATGGTTTTTGTATGTTCATTTGGTAATGAAAATTTCAGTTTTGTCTCAAAATTCAAAACAAGTTGCCTCTGGTTCTCTATCTTCTTATGACAATCTTTATTTTCTTGAAATTGACACTTCACATTCAGAAGCCATATGTTTTGATACTAGAAAACGAAAATTAACTAATGAGAATTCAGCGACATTATGGCACAGACGTTTGGGACATATTTCTAGGCAAAGAATCCAACGACTTGTGTCTGATGATATTCTCACACCTTTAGACTTTGCAAAAATCCAAAGAATGTGTAAGTTGTATAAAGAGAAAACAAACTAATAACGCAATTATGATGCCAAAGGTGTAATGATCTCTTAGAATTGATACATACCGATATTTGTGGTCCTTTTCCAAAGGCTACAAGAAATGGTCACCGATATTTTATCACATTCATAGATGATCATTCAAGATATGGACACATCTACTTGATTAAAGAAAAGGCTGAAGCACTAGACGTGTTCAAAAGTTATTAAGCGGAAGTTGAGTTACAACTTAACAAACGCATTAAAGTCGTCAGATCTGATTGTGGCAGTGAATACTACACAAATATGATGGCTTGGGAGAACAACGTCAGGGACCCTTCGCAAAATACTTAGAGGAATGCATGATTGTGCCACAGTATATATTGTCAGGCTCGCCTGCAATGAATGGTGTTGCTGAAAGACGCAATCGCACCCTCAAAGACATGGTGAGAAGTATGATTGCTCGTACAACTCTACCATAAAGTTTGTGGGGAGAAGGCTTAAAAATTGTAGCTTATATACTCAACAGAGTTCCAACTAAAGCAACTAACAAAATCCCATTTGAGATTTGGTTTGGGCGCAAGCCTAGTCTAAATCATTTTTCGATTTGGGGATGTCCAGTAGAACCAAGGCCTTATAGGCCGACAGAAAAAAAAAACTGGATGAATGAACTGTTAGTAGTTATTTTGTTGGATACCTTGAAAGATCTAAAGAGTATAAATTCTATAATCCAACAGAACATACGATATTCGAGTCAGGAAATGCAAAAATTTTCGAGGAAAATGAGTTTGTGGGGGGGGGGGGGATTGGGGGAAGATATTGTAGGATTTCATGATACGAATCGGGTAAAAATTAAAAAAACATTATCCGATAACATCTAGGATCGTTTCATTATTGCTAATTCTACTTCATTTGTTTGCATCACTAATCACAATCATATATGTTCCTACAAGAGGGATTGTGATACCATACCTATGGTCTTTAACGTAGCTCTATTCCTCTTCGGTTCACCTTGAATCCGAAACAAGAATGGCGTCGAGTTCGTGCTAGCGTCATCTTCGTCCGCTCCTAGCTTTATAGCCCGTTACGTAATCGATTACTTAATCGATAAATATTTAGCAAATCTTTAGAGGAAGAGAAAAACTTAATTGAAGTTGTAATTGTTCATATTGGTTATCGTTTGACCAATCATAATCTCTGGCTAAATATGATATTTATAGGCTCTAAACATCATATCAAAACTCTTGAAATTTCTTTAGAAATTAAGGCACTAATGAAATTTAAACCGGCACATTAACTGCTGACCTTTCAGCACTAAAACTTCCATAACTTTCTCCGGGGAACTCCAAACGACCTCAAATCTTCACCATTGGATTCTACACTTCAAGGGCTTCAATTTGCATAGGTCATTTGTCCAGATTGGTTATCGTTTGACCTTTCAAATTCTTGTTTAAAGGAGCCTTAAAATCTGACCCGAATTTGAAGCCATAATTATGAACCTCTTCTCTATCTCTTTAAATAAATTTATATCTCATAATAATATTCTCATATTATTATAATAATGAATCTTATATTATACCAATAATATACATTTTTCAATAAATTTATTTTCCCGCTAGGAAGTCACATCACGTGACATAATATTTTAATAATTCCAACATGTACCTTTATTTCATGCAACATGAAATCTCATACACAGAAAATATATTAAAATATTTATTCTTGTTTCCTGTTCAGTTGGTGTGACCTATATTGAGGATCTATGTTATGTTGGCAATGAGATAAACATTTTATTCCATAAACTGTAAGCGGTATTCTAGCTATACATTACAGTTACCCAAATAACACAGATGTTTAGTAAATCTTTACAAAACACGATCCTTCTAGTAATGTTATCATTAACATTACTTGTGTCTATTCCTTGCCTTATGATATTATAATTATTATACAAAGTAGGATTGTGTCATCTTTATATTATAATTGTTTCTTGGTCTCTATTAAGTAAATTATAAAATTATAACTGCACTTCAGTTATATTGGATCCATTTATAATTCTACTTTACCAAGGGGCCCACAAAATATCATTTCTCATTATTAATGAGTGGCAATGATGCTCTTGACATATACCCTTTTTCCGCACAAGTTATATATGAAAGACTATTACTTTTATCACTACTTGTTGTAAGTAGCTTTTAATAATAATCACGTTATACATCCCTTATGTGAAAAAGATACATGTCTCAATCTTAGAATCAAAGACACGATAAAAACATCAGTGACACAAACACAATCCATATAATGCTTTTATCTATTAGGTCTGTTTAATATATGAAACATTTCATATATTCGTGCTATTAAATGATAATCTTTTATCAACGTTTGCAGAACTACAACGTACTTTTAATCAACACGACAGTCTTATGTGGCATATTAGTGTTTCTACTAATATCCAAGACCTGTAAACATTTTAGAGTTGTATATTCATTATATTTAGAGTTCTGCGGTTCAAGACCAAGTGCATCTTCTTGAACACATCTAAATATGAATATAGAACTCATGGAACAAGATGTGAATAGCATCCAATTCATAAATATAACATAAAAGTAATCAACAAAAGATAACTTTTAGAACACAAATCTAACAGATATGACCATGAATGACATTTTCAAGGAAGAGAGGGATAATGACACTTCGGACCTCGTTCAAACTTCGTCGCTATTCCAATACTGATAAATCCTGAAAATGCATCTCAAGTCAATAGACTAACTACACTACCTACTCAAATTTCGCAAGATAACGTGAACACAAATGGAACCGAATATATCCCAAATAATGACGTTGTCATGGATGATGTCAATGGCCCTAAGCATGTGGGAGATTCGAAAGTTGGTAATGATGTTCATGAAACTGCTTCTCAAGAAATTACAGAACCATTACAAATAAAAAGATCCACTATAGAGAATAGATATACTGAAAGATTTGCTTATCTTCAAGAATATGAATTTGACATAAGCATGTTTGAAAATGTCCCAAGAGATATCAAACAAGCTATGGAAAGTTTTAACTCTCAAAAGTTGATCGATGCGATGAATGAAGAGATGAAATCAATGAATGACAATACTGTGTGGGATATTATTCTGTTGCCTAAGGATAAGAAAACTGTTGGTTGTAAGTCGATTTTCAAAACCAAACATGATTCTAAAGGCAATGTTGAAAAATATAAAGCACGTCTTGTCGCTAAGGGTTTCACACAGAAAGAAGGCATTGATTACAATGAAACCTACTCTCCAGTTTTATCAAAGGATTCGTTAAGAATCATATTGGCACTGGTAGTGCATTATAACTTGGAGCTCCACCAAATGGATATAAAGACAGCTTTTCTTAATGGTGACATTGAGGAAACTATCTACATGAGGCAACCGAAAAACTTTGTGGTAGGTGATGCAAAATATACGGTGTGCCGGCTTAAGAAATCCATTTATTGACTCAAGCAAGCATCTCGACAATAGTATTTGAAGTTTCATACAATTTCGAGTCTAACTTAATTGACAAATGTATATACCTTAAGTTATGTGAGAGCAAGTTCACATTTATAGTCTTATATGTTGATGACATACTACTCGCACGTAATGATAATGACATGTTGCATCAAATCAAGAATTTTCTATTTAAAAACTTTGAGATGAAATTTTTTTGTGATGCCTCATTTGTTCTAGGGATAGAAATACTAAGGGACAGAACAGAGGGTATTCTGAGACTATTCCAAAGAAATTACATTGATAAAATACTGAGTAGATATGTCATGAAAGACTGTAAACCAAGTGATACACCCGTGGCTAAGGGAGACAAGTTCAGTCTCGCACAATGTCCCAAAACTGATTCAGAAAGATTTGCCATGAAAGACATAACCTTGATTACGGGAATGCTAGGGCGATACTTGAGTAACCCAGGAATGGAGCACTGGAAAGCAACGAATAGGGTGCTGAGGTACCTGAAGAAAACAAGAGACTATATGCTCACATATCGGAGATCGAAAAAGCTCGAGATCATTGGATATACCGATTCTAATTTTGTAGGCAGCATAGATAGCATGAAGTCAACATTGGGATACATCTACATTGAGTAACCCAGGTGGCGTTGTATCGTGAAAAAGTGCTAAACAGACACTTATAGCACCTTCTAATATGGAAGCCGAGTTCATTGCATGCTGCGAAGTCTCAAACCATGGCATGTGGCTCAAGAATTTTGTCACTAGGCTGCAGGTGGTTCCTACCATCAAGAGACCACTCACTTTGATATGTTACAACAATTCAGTCGTACTCTATGCGACAAATAATAGAAGCTCGACCAAGTCTAAGTATATAGATATCAAGTTTCTGGCAGTAAAAGAGAGAGTATAGAACTATGAGTTAAAAGTGGAACATATTGGTATAGACTCCATGATTGCAGATCTTCTTACAAAAGCACTACCACCCAAGAAGTTTCATGATCATGTTGCTCATATGGACATAATATCTATGTTATGATAGTTTAGGGAAAATGTGGGAGTTTGATTTTATTTTTGAAGTTTCATTCTTTGTAATTTGTAGCAAGTTATAATATATGTAAATTATATTTTGAATCTCATTGTGTTTTTCTTTAAAGTTTTTTTGACCTCACTAAAGTAAAGAAACAAGGGTGACCCGTTCGGAAATAGGCACGTAAAATCACACTCTCGTGTAATTTCTGAACTATATGACCAAAGTCTAATTCATGTCATCCAAAAGTATTTGGTATTGTGATTTACATCGATAAAGCCATGAAAAAAATGTGGTGACTATCGTTTAAGTCCCTTACTGGTATAACTGGTGGACCAAATTATTTAAGAGACACGAAAAGAAAAAAAATAAAGTGATGTGGCCAGGTCCAAGACATATGTAATCAAATAGACCACACTTGTCCATGTGGGAGATTGTTAGAATTGAGACGTCAAGTCTAATAAATTAAGTTTGAACTACGTGTAATATAATTACTACATATCATGTACTATCACCAATATTACGAGTAATATGTGAAAATACCGTAAATGTGATTAATTCAATATTCAAGGCATTATACGTATTTCACTAAGATTTTGGGCACGCATGCATATAGAATTAAAGCAAGTTGATTATAATTGTTAATGGACTGATTATGATCAATTAAACTACATATGAATGTTAGTGTAAAGTCCGAAATATTGTTTGGGCTAAACCCAACTCAAATTGATCAAAGCCCAAGCAAAACAACACAAACGAAGATCTATTGCGACCGCAATAAGTTTCCTTGCAGCCGCAATACAATAGAAAAGATTTGGCAAAAAATTTGCTGATTTCAGCATGATTGATAGCGGTCGCAAAGGATCCCATTACGGTCGCAAGAGACTTGGCAAAAACTTGCCAAGTCAATTGCGGCCGCAATAAGATTCATTGTGACCGCAAGAGACCTGCTTTAAGGTATGTTTTGGCTATCTAAATTTACCGTTATCTTTATGATTGGATATTCTAGCTTTTATACCAAATTCGTAGAAATATTTACAACAATAAATATTACAATTTGGAAAAAAATGAAGAAAATATAATTTCAAATATTTTTTGAATATTTTATAATTAATTTTGCTTCTTTCGAAGATACATTTTCACCCCTATAAAAGGACACAAGTCTCCAAGCGTTAAGTAGTAATTCAAGCAGAAATTTTGCTATTGTTAAGGCACGTGTGTTGTGTATAGCTATCCATACACTCATCCATTAAGTGTTGGTATTCCGTTGAGGCGTTCGTACTCGTTGGAGAAAAGATAGCGCCCCTAGTCGCTTGGAAGGACTCCTTGGAAAAGACGACGCGAAAGCTTTTTCGTGAATTGAAAGACATCTCCCCGTTTACTCAAGTTGAAGAAAGGAGGCAATGAAAGCAGATGAAAAGTAAGTTTACTACATTCTTCCTCATTTATTTTATTTCATACATATCACACGGAGAATCAATCGATTTGTTGCAATTGTTTAGATTAGGGAAACAATTTTATGGTTATATCCTAATTGAATTGCACCAAATAAATGTCCAACACACCAAAGTTTGGGTAAGGAGTAGTGGGGGATCAAAGAGACGCGAGAAGAGGTTTGAGAAAGATGTGAGATATTTGGGACTTGGGCGGTGAAAAAATTGAAAATATAGGCGCAAATTTGTATTGGGATTGAGATATTTAAATAAAAACCATGACAATAACTTTACAAGAAAGCTGTAAGCCTCAGGTGAGTGCGATTGTGTTGAGGTGCTCTTGACTGTGAGGTTCTGGGTTCGACCTCCATGACACAATATTTTTTCACATCAAGATTTTATCCTCTATTTTTCGATTATGTTTGTGTATTATTTCCAATTTTTTGTAGGTTCCAACATCAAGTCTGTCGTATATTATAAGTATATATTACAATTGTGGAATTATAAATTTGAGTACAACATCTCAAGTCATTAAAAAAACTTAATTATTTTATATTTGATTGTACTTTTGTTGTGCATAGTAATTGGAAAGGTAGGAAATCGTAAAATTGTATTGTGTACAATATTCTAATTAAATATTCTACCAGAGAACAACCAAGCATCAACCAAACATACAATAACCATCAACCAAACAGACAATATATAACACATATTAATTACAAGTTTTTCACTATAGAATTATACATAAGTATCAAGCAAAAACCAAGTATCAACTACATATCAACCAAGCAACAACTAAGCATCAAGACAATCTAGGGCTGCTAATGAACATGACGGTTCATGGACGAAATGGATTGAACACTATTAAACATTTATGGAATGAACTATTTCTTGGTCTTGTTTAAAGTTCAGTCCAAGTCCAATAAACTGAACTGGACTAATTGTGAACAATCATGGACAAATTATTGACAGATTGTGGACTAATTGCGAGCTCGGTGTGGATTAAAATGAAATATGTTCAAACATTCCAATAGATCAACCAAGTTACAACTCTTTGTTTCACAGAGAGAACTAAGTTATTCGCACAAAGAAACCTAAGTTATTCAATACAGTGATGAAAGAGCTTTCATTTAAAGAGGACAGTGCACTGTGGTGTCCAGAATCATGTCCATATGGTTAGCTTATGGACAAATAGTGGACATTATTCGTTTATAAGATGAACTGGACATGAACAGGATATTAATAGATAATTATGGACTTGGTTTGATCATGAACTTCAACTTCTCATTAACGGACTGAGCTGGACATGGACTGGAACAAGTCCATTAGCAGCCCTAAGACAATCAAGCATAGCAATAAAAAAACATGTGACACATAACCTCCAAAATATACACCACACAACAACAAAAAACAATCATGTCATCGAGGCTAACAAAGTTGTATGTGTTCATAGTGTCATTGGCACACAGCACTACAAAATACTATAAGTTTCTCCCATCTATCGTGCGCTATCCTGCAGCCTACTTTTTTGCACTCATGTTTCTCATCTAGGGGTTGCCATATTTCCCATCCAGTGTATTTCCTCACCTTCTCCCTACACATCTCGAATTGATCATCATCGACGTGAGGAAATGCATCAGGAAAATGAGCTTACCAATGGAGTCGAATATGGCAGACGTTTTATAAATATAGTGTTGCCTCGTGTCCTTTCTCAATTGTCTTATTTTGTAGCTTTGTTCCTCTTGCAATAGAGTCCCCTGGATCAAATATAGTTTTCTATAAAAAAATTACAATTAATGTCGAGAAAATATTTTTATATTTGTTAGATGTTTTTATATTATTTTTGTTAATTAATGTCGAGAATGTTCTCTCAAAAGTTAGCTTGTCCTCTACACGAAGCATGAAGCGAAAAGCTCAGATCTGTTGCGTTGTAGGAAACGGCCGGTTGTGATGTGATTCAGGGAGTTGGATATTATAAGTTGAGAAAAGTACGAATCTTGATGCAAATAACTTAGATTTGCTAACAGCGAAGAGGCGACAATTAAATGTTTTTTTATCAACGGGAATTAACGTTGCGCTTGTGGATAGTGACTAAAGGCGCTGATATCTTTTTGTTCATTAATACCGAAGCGACGTTCTGATTAATTTATTTATGCCACTAATGTTTTTAGTTAATTAATGTTAGTTGTAGATTTGGAGCACGTAAAACATAAACAAAATAAATGATTTTGTTCTCTAAAGTTCAGGAAAGAATTTTTTTTATACAAAATAGGCAAATTATGCTATATATGAATCAAAATTAATTTGATTGCATCATTAATTATTGAATTTGTATGGTTCAAATTTGTGTTTTAAAATTTTTGTCCATATATACAGACTCACCCACTTTACAAAATAATCTAAAAATAAATACTAAATATTAACAAAAGAAAAAAAACAAAAGGGGGTTACAAAATAATCTCAAAACAAATTTGTTACAATATTTTAATTGATTTCTATTTTTTTCTTTTCACTGCTAAGTTTTCTACATCGGAGTTCTATAATAAAGGGTGTAAACGAGGGGCTGTAAAAGAATTCTACATCTTTCTATACTGGATGGTTGATAAATAAAGGGTGTAGAAGTCAAGCGCATTACACCGATATTTTTTGCGTCGGATTTACAAAATAAAGAGTGTGAATATCTTTCTTATACACTGGTTATTAGAAAAGTCGGTGGAAAATTAATCTGAAGGGTGAGACCGACGCTTCAACACCTGATTTTAATATAACTGACATAACTGAGGAGTTGCAGATGATCGTTTTTCCCAGTTATTAGTTAAGAAACTGTTGTTTAATGTCTTGCCTTTAATAACAGTAGTTTTTACGAACCGTTACTAAACTTTTAGCAACTCGGGCATTTGTAACGATTGCAATAACTGTTGTTGGAGTTTTTAACCAATTTTTTAGGACTTTTTGGTGTAGTGAGTTCAAAAAATGAACTCATATTTATTTAAAAAAAATCAAAAGAAATAGGAAATAAATACTTTCATGAAAAGTAAACATATAACTAAACATTGTACACTTAACACATAAGAACTAAGAACATGGCAGATACTTTTCTTGTTAATAAAGGTAAAGCATGTGTTAAAGAACAACACAAGTGTCTTACGTATGGTTCAATAATTTGAAAATAAAAGTACTACTTCTGATGCTGGCCATTTCGTTGGTCCATATCATGGTACATCGATGAATATGTTTCATGGCAATGACAGCTCGTTTCATGTATGGTTTGGCAAAACATTCAATAAATGCTGACATCTGACCTAACAGTATATCAATATGAAATCTGAAGATGCTGAGTCCAAGTGAAAAACAAATAATTTCGTGAGAATGTGCAAATAATTAACAGATGTCTCTATCGATGTACATGCCAAACTGCAACAGCGGGATAGAGCTAATCGTTTGCACCAAAGAAAACAATGACAATAGATAGTTGTCACAAGTAAAAGAACTAGAATTATGGATATATGATATAATTGGGGGAAAACTTGGGTATTCTGAGATTTGTGCATCGGATACTTCTAATCATTCAGGATACACATCAAAATTCGTACTATACATCAAAATTGGATGATCCAGAGTGATATGGAGAGTATCCAATATGTTCATATACAGAATAACGGTTTTTCTTTATGATTGGATAAATTTTATTTTGAATTTGATAGAATTTAAAACCAGCATTTATTAATATATGGCTTTAACGAGATTTTTATTTTTGTGCTCATGAAAGTTTGAACCCATGATCTCATTTGTTGTTAATTACCACTTCAGCTACTACGTCATTTGTTGTTAATTTATTTTTTATTTCAATGCCTTTTCAATTGTTTGTGTTTGTGGGGACATTGAATTTTCGAGAATACATAAAAACAGATAGCAATATTTCTTCTCACATAAAAAAACACTACCACAATAGAGAGATCTGTCAACGCTTAAATTTCGTATTGTCCAATGGTTATGCATTCATTATTATCTAAGGAGTTGGTAAATCGTATAAACAATCGTTGGCATATGAGTATTGTCGTTGAGAAATAAGAATTTAATATATGAGATAAGACAACCATTGATATTTACTAATAATCATTGCCATAGAGTACCTAAAGCAACATTTATTGAATAAAAAAATCGTTGCCTTAAATCTCTATTTTTTAAAACATTTTATAAATGATGACTAGCCACATATTTACTACCCAATATACCATTAAATCGTCACATACATATTCGAAACTACAGTAAAAATATGTAGCACAACAAACATATATACATATAACATGTCTCATTGCAAGTCACACTAAAGAATAATATGAAACAAAAAGAAAATAAAACACCTAACTATAAAAGAAGACTAAAAGGGTTATAACTAGCACAAAATAGATAGTTCAGCAATTGCTATCTTGGTAGATTTTTTTAAAAGAAATCATAAGTTCAACAAATAATGCCACACCAACTATAGCTAAATAACTACCACCAACCTTGATAACTGAACTTCTGAGTTCCTTTAGATAGCATATTCTTTTTTTATGGGTGGAAGCTTTTATTTCTTTAAGACCCTTCTTCCTCCATAAGCATCAACTTTATTGCAAGCAAATATCCTAAAAGTTATTCAGGATATTTCCAGGTTTTCTTTGAACAACTTTAGGGAGATCTACTCGTAATAAAGCTGACACTTCTGAAGAGAAGGAATTGAATAACATATTTCTAATGATTTCAAGCAAGGACATAACTCAAAAAGATGCATTGTTATCTTAGAAGCAAAAAATATACAACGATACAAATACAAAATCTTGTGTTATGTTTTTACTAGGAAATTGAACCTCTATATTGGTGAGATTTGATGCCTTGAATGTTTTGGATGAAATGACCTTGGATGCATCATGAATCTTTGCATCAAAGGATATTGAAGAACTTACTGAGTGTATCAGACACCTAAGATGGCTGACATCACGCACTAAGTTGCTTGATGCCTTTGATGCAAATATATCATGTGCATCCAGGGTCATTCCACCCAAATTAGCAGAGGGGTTCAATTTCTTGGTAAAAAATATAATATGAGATACCTTATTTGACTCGTTGTCCTTTGTTAGCAAATACATCAAATGCATCTTCTGAGCTACGCTATTCTTTAAAATCCTAAGTAATATGCCATTCAATAGCTCTCGCAAGATGCTACATATAAAAATACATAAATATGAACAAGTTAGTACTTTCTATGTAGTTGTCCAGTGATAATAAAATAAGTAAGCTAAATATTACAATAAATTTCAAAGCAAAAGTAGATTAAATAACATCTTCTTTAGGGTGAAACACAAGAGTTTCATCAAGTGTAGTTCTTTAGGGTGAAATCAGCATTATGAATTTCTATTGTTGAATTTTAACTCATTCAGTCGTACTTCACCTACATTTTGAATTTTGAATATTGAGATCAGTTAATCAAAGAAAAATTGTCCAAGCAAAATTATCACTGTATTTATTCTCATGCATGTCTTATTTTTCATCATCTCTCATTTATATGTGAGAGCATCCCTTTTGCAAGGACCAAGATCAATTTATTCTTAATTACAATCTCACACTTATATATATGTTCAAGGATCATTAGCAATCAAATCCAATCAAATCAGCAATCACACCAGAACAAACCAACAATCAAACCATCAACAATCAAACTAGCAATCAAAATCAATCAAACCATCAACAAACATATCAAAGCATCAACACACAACTATCCTAACACAATTCAAGATAGGTGCAAGAAAATGCAAGCTCAAACATCAGTTGGCTGGCACAAGCCATTAGACATCAAGCAACAGCAAATCACACAAATATTCATATTTTCATAACCCAAAACAATACCCAAATCAGCTAGCAAAGGAGTCAGAATCACATAAGCTCAAGTTTAGAGCAACAACAACATCAATATATAACAAAATAAAAAATTACCATAAAGCAGCGAAAGGAGAAGACGCGACGAGAGGAGAAAAACATGACAAGAGGCGTCGACGATGGGAGAGAAACACTAGATAGGTGGATGCCACCAAGTAGGAAAGAGAAAAATCTGTTGAGGTCATAGATGACATGGATGATTTGGCGGGTCGACAAAGCTGACGAGAGGAGAAAAACACGAGATCGACAGCGCCTATGTTTTATTGAGATTGCTAAATCTACTTTTTCAATATTGTGCGGCGTTTTTGTATCGTAGGATACTTCCAAAAGAATTTTTTATTTTCATTACGACCTATCTCTTCTTTAGTACAACGAGGAAAATTCTTTTTTGTAACTTTTAAGATTTCTTTAAAAATAATGAAAATATTGTACGGCATTTCTTTTTTTAAAAACGAAGTTACTGTAGCTGCGCTGGTGCATTGCGTTTGATAGAGACCAGAACCATATTAATTTGTTGTTAAAAAAACAAACCTAGCTGGCACAGGCAGTCAGGCACACATGATGTCTCACATTTTTAAAACAAACAAAATGCATGAGATAAGATAAACACCATAAGAAAACATTCAATAGATATGCAATCAATGATTAGATTGTATTTAATCTTCATTTAGCACTGTGGCTTAGCTCCACAAACTGACAAACGCTTAAAAAGACAAAAAAAAAAAAAATTCGGAAATCTCTATTCGTACAGTTGATATGCCTTGCTTGTCGGTGAGGTCAATTTTAGCAAATTTGCATTTCACAATGACTAACAAATATTTTAGAATTCCATCATAATCACAATTTTTATGAAGTTAAAATTCAAGTTCAATTAATATAATTTTCAGATTTCATGATATTTTTTCTTGAAGAATGTATTCTCACAAAAAAAATTGGACGAACTTTTAAATAGGAGTGGTTAGAGTTGCCAGAAATGTTCATTTATATCATTTGATAATAGTTAAGATTTATAAGATGTAAGAATACATAGTTGTGCAAGTATGTGTTCGATCTAACTTAGCGTAAGTCCGTCTTTTGTGTATGTGTGTTGAGGAAGGATCTTGATTGTTTTTTCTGTCTTTCGAGACTGTACTCGATCGGGAGGCCTCTCTCGGTTGATTTTCTTGTCTTTTGAAGTCTTCATAAATCATAATTCTCGATCTTCGAAAATAAATTATGTGTTCAAACTAAAGCAACAACTCCCTACAGAAAAATATTAGTCACTCAGGCCCACAAAAAAATGGGCTGAGTATAATGTTTACCTAATTTGATGTAGAAGAAAACCTATTTCTCTATTTGTGTGGTCAACGACACGATCTCCTGTAAAATGCATGCCATAGATGATCCTTGTAAAATTCTAAGGAACAATGAGGCGAGTATGAAGGCACCAAAGACGGGTCAAACAAGAATAGCCTTGACCAATAGCCTATCTTATCTTCTACGCTTACATCTCTAATTAAACTTTCTTTAATTAATTAAGTCATCATATATATTAATCTTTCTCAAGTATGATTGTGTACAAACTGAATAATTTAAAAGGAAAATGTTCGTCCAATTTGAGTTTCGACGAGAAATTGTATACTTTTGATGTATGTTGTTTTGATTATTATGCATGTTATTTTTGGTATTGTGTATTTAATAATATGCATAACAGTTCAAATAACGTGCATAATAACTTAATTAATTTGAATTGTGCATGTGAATTGTATTATTATGAATATTATTTGTATTATTATGCATTTGACAGCATTTGTAGTCAGATTTATATTATGCATTCTAATTATATTAGATAAATGTGTTATTATGCGAATTATTCATATTATTTTGCATGTAAATTACATGCACAATAACAAAAATAATATGCATAATAACCAAAATAATATGCATTATAATTAGAATAATTTTCAAAATGAATGTAAATGGATTCGTCCAGCCTATATCGATGAGCATATCGAACTTCGTTTTCAGTCGAGCGTCCAGTCAATTATATGCATAATAACAAAAACAGCATGCATAATATAAAAAAGTAACATGCATCATAACAAAAACAACATGCGAACTGAATCCGACTGGACCCGTCCTGTTGGAATCGAAGGAGGTATCGATGGTGAGATCAATATATCAGCTCACAATTTAAAATGTTAGCAGAGAAAAGGAAACAAGAAAAGAAAGAAATTGTTATTGAGAAATCGTATCGCGATACTGATTTTATTATCATTCATTACTACAGAAAAGGAATTCAATAGCGAGTAAATAAATGCTTTAATAGCGAGTAATGAGGTGGCTGTTAAAGGGGATGTTAAAGGTTGAAGCACCCTCTATTAAATATGTAGGCTTTAATAGATGACCTTAGAAGAACTCCGCTATTAAAACTTTCTTTTTATATCGGACTTTAGGTTAGATTTGCTATTAAATTCCACTTTTAATACATGATATTAGGTGGCATTTGGTATAAAAAGTAAAAAAAAAAACAGCAGCTGACGCAGATAGCTGCCTCGAGAAAGCCAAGAATCTTTCTGACGCTGGCAGGTGCCTCGAGACAACACCTCTGGAACATACATATTTGCAAAAATATCGGTAAAAGTTAATTTTTTTTATAACAGATGGCTGGCCCTTCTTCTCTGTAACATAGACGAATATGTTGACACCTCCATGTTAGAATGGAGTCCTAAGGTCAAGCGCTAATGCGGAAGTTGATGTGAGTTTTACTAACCTTTATTACTCAAAGAAAGTTACGAGTATACAATCGTCTATTGTAGTACTTTGGATATCGAATCGACTAGTATAATTCCAATTTAGTGTTCGAATTCTAATAATTCTAATCTAAGCAAAAGAAAGTAAAAAGAAATTAGTGTTTTAAATTAAAAGTAAAGGTGTTGATGTTGAATTTTTGTGTTTTAGCAATTTTAGACTAAATAAATCAATTAAAAACCTTAGAAATTAAGATGAGAGACTTAGGTTCTTAGGGGTTCCTATCCACTTGTTGACATCTACTTGATTGATTAAAAGTTTGTTTTGTATTATGAAGACACAATTAACAATTTTGGTACTAAGGAATATTTCTATGTTAATATCATATCTAAACTAGAACAAATTCACCTTTCGATACTTGGTCATCCTAGTCTAAATTCATTAAGATCTAATTGCCTTAATCTACTTAAACATTTTCAATTCACCTTTCGGTACTTGATACAATTATTCAATTCAATTAAGTTAAGCTTATAGACAACAATCTTCACATTTTGGTACTTAGATTATTATCTACCTTGTAACTTGTGGTCGGGATTTAACAATTCTATTTCTCAATTTGAATTATCAAATCTTAAGTAAGCAATTTGATCAAGATCACAATAAAATATTAAAACAAGTACAAGCCATATGGCAAAAACAATCAAGATATCATATATAACCATGTAGGATACAATCAAGTTTCAAGTTTTTCCTAAGAAACCTAATGGAGATTAGTCCAACATGGCGATGAAAATACAACAAGTAAAGCTAAGAAGAAAATAGAAGAGAAGTATGAAGAGTAAAATAAAGAAGGAGAAGATGGTGATGATGACTTCAAGGGCTTGCATCTTCTTCTTCTTCTCCAAGATCTCTCTCTTTCTCTCTCAAAGGTGAATAATGGAAGACCTATATAAAAAAATGCATGACATCTTTCTGTTCTGGAACCCCCTATTTATAAGAAAAATTAAAATCTCGAAATAACTATTAAAAACCCTAAAAAAAGGGAATAAACTATCCTGTCGCCTCTGGTTACGATCGTAATGGGGGCACATTACGACCGTAGTGAGCACAGAAACTGTCAAAAACTGAGGCGTGGAGGCAGTTCTGGGAACTGTCGGTGCTGGTTACAATCGTATTCAGGGGTGACTAGTCGTAGCCAGGTCTTTTGCTCTGAAATCTAGCTAAGTCCAAGGAAGTGGAGCTCTCTGGAAATGATCACTACAGTCGTAATCAAAGTGATTACGATCGTAATGGTTTGAAAATCACAGAATATTTTCAAGTCCTGGAGAAAACAACTCTCTATCAAGGTTCATTATGGTCGTAGTCAAAGTGACTATGGTCGTAATGGTCGGAAATACTTATAATTGCTCATGAAGGTGATTGTTGGTCTCTGTATAGGCTGATTACGGTCGTAGTCAAAATTGGCTACAATCGTAATGAAGTTTTGTTGGTGCGCAACACTTACTATTTTGGCCATAACTTCTTCATTAGAACTCCGATCGAGGCGATTCGAAGTGCGTTTGAAAGCTAAGAAAAAGCTCTATAACCTTGACACATTATATTGAGCATTCTTGTTCTTCTTTTATCCTTTCTACTCCAAATAATCCAGAAATGGTTTCTTGTGCTTCTATTACATGTTTTCTGCATTATAAAACACATCTAGGGCAATAACTTGAACTTTGGACTCAAACTTAACTATTTAAACCTAAATTTATCGGACTCTATGATTTTGGATATACAATTTTGGCTTATCAGAAACATTTTTGACAATTACAATTCAAACTTTTAGACCTTAATCATCTACCTAAAATCTCAGCAAGCAAGTACTAAGAACAATTTAGCAAATCAAGGTAACAAAGTGCAAGTATAGTAAAGAAATATATATATAGAGAGAGAGAGAGAGAGAAAAGAGCAAAGTGAAAGAGAATACAAGAACACGTAAAAAAAAATAACATGGTTCGACTTAAAAACAAATTAGGCCTACTTCCACGTGACTCTCGAAATCAAAACTTCCTTCCGGGATCGAATCCACTAAACAATAAGTGTTTTTACATTTGCGAAATCTACCTTTGGTTTCTTCTCACATAAGCAAACCAATCTTACATTCATAAACTTATGCAAGGGGCAACACCACTCTTCAAGGTAAAAGGTCTGATTGACAACACAATCAAGGACATTGATGCACTACTTGACAACACAATGTTGTTGGATTAAACTCATCTCTTGTTTGACAATTTGCAAAACACATAAAGTACTAACCTTGCACATTAAGTTTTGGTGAAGATGCAGGTTAAAACAAGTACAAATCAATGTCAAACATGCCCTAGAAAAGTCTAGACATGGTCAAAGCATCAAGAAGATGCTTCAAGGATCAAAACAGAGCACAGCGTTACCATAATGCTTGATGACTCATTATAACGGGTCCTTAAGGGGTTATAATGAGTGTCCAAGGCGTCATAACGCCTCAGGAGGAGAAAGAAGGAGCATATGCTGGATTTTCCCGAGACAAGCGTTACTGTAACTCTCCAGCAAGGCATCACAACGAGTTGCCATTCGTTCTAACGCCTCAGCCAAGCGTTATAACGAGTTCCTGAAGATCTGGCCCACAAGTCAACAGCAGAAGGGAAAAGAAGGAAGATGTCCAAGGCGTTATAACGCCTTCTCAACTCGTTATGGGGATCCTGTAACACTATGGTGTATTTTCACAGATCCAAGATCCCAAAAGTGCTCAGCCTATATAAGTAATGCAGAAACAAACCAGAAGATTATCAAAAAACATTCTCACCAGCTTCCCAACATCAATTGAGCATTAAAGAGAGCCTGATTCAAGTCTCCTCGAGCTACCTAACCTAGAGAGCAATTAAGATAGCTACTATTCTCTTATTGTTTATTCGAGAACATAAACTTTAGCTAATTGTTTAGCCTTTGGTGCACCACATTTGTGTTGTCAAGTGGCGCATCTCTGTCCTAGATTGTGTTGTCAATCAGACTTTGTTGTGGTGTATTGAGGTGTTGTCTCGTACATCGATTTAGGAGAAGAAGATTGACTTACTTGTGTTAGAAGAAGTCAAAGATCGTCTCTGCCTCTTTGTAAAAGATGCCATTTGGTTTCCCCTCCTAGGCCGTAGTGACCTTTCACATGCTTGTTGTCAAGAATCCTCACCCTCCTTAATTTGAACCCTCTCACGAATAGAGTTAGTCTTCTTCTTTGCTACTAACTTGCGGAATTTAGCAGGACTTGGTGCCATAAGAAAGATTATGGCAATGATTTCTAAGAATATCATTTTGGCTTGAGAAGAAAGGAAGAAATTGGTTGGAGTTGGATTTTCTGGAGTGTAAATTTGCTGAGCAACTGTTGAGAAAGAGAATATTCGCTCCTAGGATTGTAGTGATGCTATTTGAAGAGGAATGAAGACCTTAAATAAGAGTTTTTTTTGCATTACAGCAACTCGTTTGTCGGTCGCCCTTCTCGCGCTGTCCCCTGGATCACTTCAGTCTGAGGAGGCATGTCTTTTTTTTTTGCAAAAAGTGGACAAATCACCCCGAATGCGCGTCATTTCTTTTGTGACTTGAGTGTACGCAATCGTTCAGAGGTTTGTTTGTTTTGACCAATGAGGTCCTGGATTCCTATATCCTGGTCAGGCGCAAGCTTCTGCCATTATTTACATGAGGCATTATTTCAGTCCTCAATACCCATGATTCTTAAGTGATGGGAAAATATATCGAATGACACAAGGCAATTTTCTGAAGTGATTTGATTTGATTTGAAAGCGCCAGATGGTTTTTAAACCCTTTATGATGATCGATATTACTAACTAAGAATTTTATGTTGTTTTTTGCTCTAGTATATTTTCAAGGTTTATTTATATTAGGTATAAAGCATCATCCATTTGAAGTTGATTTTGGATTTTATGGATGCAAATCGAATTTTAGGTGGTTGACATGGGTGTTTGAATTTGACATGTCAATAGAAGTATTTCTATTTTTGAAATTTGATATTTGGAAGAACAGAGCTATTTACTCTATTTTTCATCTATGGTAAAAAGAGTTTATTTTGCAAAGAGGACCTTTTGCACTTTTATACAAATGTACTTTTAGGATCTTTTGAAATTTTATTTATATCTTTGAAAAGTATGAATTTGATTTATATATTTTTGTTCTATGAAAATAGTATTTTATTTGATGCAACATATTTTTATGCATGCAAGGATTTTATTCCTTTAATATTTTGTATGCATAGTAAAAGAAGTTTTGTTTTATTTATATCATGAAAATATACTCTTTTGAAGATCTTTTTAAGAAAATATCCTTTTATTGGTGTTAAAGGAAATTTTTGTTGGCTCAAACATTCCTTTGTTTGTTGATTTACAAAACTATTTAAATTTTATCATTTCTTATGTTTTGAGATTATTTGTAGGGCATTTAATCAAAAGAACACAAGAAATGATCAATGATGACTTAAAAACAAGATTAGAAGATCAAGATCAAGATGAAGACTTGTTTAGGTTAATTATATCTTAGCCTATTTAAATTTGGGATTGAGAAGAGTAAGGAAATACCAACCAAATTGGCCAAAACCACATCAACACATCATAGTGTTATAATGTCAGAATTGGCGTTATAATTCTAGATGGATGTTTTGTTCAAAATGAATTTAAAAATAGAAAATGAACAAATTAAACTTCAAAACATTAAGAACATGTCTTAGATATCATTCAAGTTTATAAATATAAACTTTATTTGATCAAAAACATTATTTGGATTAGTAGCAAAATTAACAAATAACAATTTCCAGAGAACTTGGCGTTATAATGCCATCTCTGACGTTATAACGCCAATGGAAATCCCAAAAAAAGTTGCTCGGTTGTGAGTATACTCTATGCAGAGAACCAAATTTTATATTGCATGAACAAAACAAACTTTAAAAAATTTGGAACTCGGTTGTGTAGGGCATCAAAGTCAACGTTATGTATCAAAGAAATTATATTATATTAACAAAACAAACTTCACATGCTAAATGGTCAAATGCCATGCCATACATAATGAAAAAAAAATAAGGAATAGCGTTATAACGCTATAACATTTTTTCAGGAATAATTTTTTAGCCAAAAATTGTTCTGGCATAACGTTATACCGCTAGACAAAATTTCCAACGGCCAAATTTGTGGTCCTGACCTGACTTAGCGTTATAACAGTATATTTAATGCATAAGACAGTGTTATAACGCTATATAAAAGTTGTACGATCAGAATCCAACAGTCAAATTATTTGTCATCACTCAAGATATCGTTATAACGCTATGAATTGCACATAAAATAGCGTTATAACGCTAGACTTCGCAGAATTGCTTTTGGCCAGATTTGAACTCAATATAAACCTTTCTTCTCCAACAATTGAAGCTGTTGAACTGTTATATTCAATCAACACCATTACCAGCAACCTTGAGCTTTAAACCTATAGCGAAATTCTTGCTCTAATCTCAAGTTTAATTAGCTAAATCTAATCTAAGGATTATAGAGAGTTAGTTTGTTTGAGTGATTATCTTTGTTTGTCATCCAATTAGCAAATTGTCTATTCCATTGTGAGTGTGTGTGAGTCTTGAGCTCCATCGGTGTGTGTAAGTGAGCTCAAGATAGTCGGCTCGATTCTCCATCGACATGTGTAAGCGAGATAGAGTTCGACATCGTGTTAGGGTTGGCGGCTCCACCGGTGTGTGTAAGAGAACCCTAATTCCGAAGTTGTACATTGAACAAACGATTTTATTTAGTGGAGCGGACCGAGCTTGTTACTGCAAGAAGAGGGGGCGTCGGAGACCCAGAGACGTAGGCGAGGCAGTTTGTGCAAGCTGAACTCCATCAACACTTGATTGAGTCATTCTCTTCCCTTTACTCTCTTTCAATTCATTTGTGTTAATTGCTTGTGTGATTGTGAATTGTGAATTGAATTTGTGCTTAAATTGCTTAATTAGAGAATTGATTGAATTGCTTATTTAATTGCTTGTTGAATTGCTTGATAGAATTGTTTGGTATTACCGTATTAGTTAAATTGATTGTGGTCATCTATCGAGCAGTTGCAATTAGAAATTGAGTTTGTGTGAAATTTGCAATTAGGACCTTGTAGTTGCCAATCGAGCGAAAAAATTGTACATACATCTAGGCCGCCTAGGTTCTTCATAGTGGTATCAGAACAAGTTGAACTTGCTAATTAAGTTTATTAGTTGCAAGTAAATATCCAAATTAAATGGCAACCTATAGGCAAATTTCTTTACCCCCGATATTAGGACCTTATAATTGTCACTAAACCGAAAATTAGTAATAACCTAGGCCGCCTAGGTTTACCAATTTTAAGATTTTAAGATTTTATGTACAAGAAGGATTTTTGGATTTATAGAAATTTGATGAAGTTTATTTATTTGAAAATATTTAATTTTTTTATTTTTGACATCTTTATGAGAAAATACCTTTTATATTTGATTTTATGAGAAAATACCTTTTATATTGAAAATAAAAGAAAATGATGTTTATTTTATTTTTAAATTTTACAGTGAGTTAGATTGCTCAAAACATACTAAAATATCATATAGAAATAAAGAGCATGATTTTAGAAGAATTTTACATATTTTATTATATTTTTATGACTTTGTTTGATATTTTAAATAATTGATTTACATCATTTTATAATAAGGATTAATTTCAACCCTTGAATTTGATTTACATGTCCAGATATGGGCCCTTGGATTTTATGAGATGGCCTTGGATTTGGGCCGTTGGACTTGTTTCAAGGATTAAATCTAAATCATCAGCTTTCCATAAAGGGGTTTTTGTTTGGACCGTTGGATATGAGCTTTTAAACATGGACAGTTCATTTCTAACGGATTGGTCCCAATCCTCTCCATTTCCTTCTCTTTTTGCTTCTCTCCGGTTCATCTCTTCCGTCAGACTTGACCGGACCAACATTTCTCCGGTGATGCAGGTTGTTTCGACGTTATGCAGTTGCCTCTAGAGCATCGTGAGACTATGGGGAATATAGTGGTGAGGTCATTGACACCTAGGGTTCACCGCAAAGATGGCACCACCACCCTCGATTTCGGCCAGCTCTTGATTTTGTGTTTCTTTTGATTTTAATTCGTTTTTATTTCGATTTTCTTGTTCTCACATGCTTCAAGAACATACTTGAGTGCATTGATACAACTGGTTGGGTATGGTTTTGATCTTTTCATCACTTTGGTTGTTTTGACATTTGAGCTCGGTACCAGTCATGGTACCGAGATGAATTTCTCCTTCCTTGGTTGATATATTTCCATCTACTCAAGGCATTGAGGTTTCATTGCAAGTTCCAGTTTTAAATTCGTGTTTGGCATTAGATTTCAATTGATTGATACAGGGATACAATTGTTTACTCAGATTTTGAACTAATATTTAATATCATGCTCATTTGGTACCGACACAGTACCAATTTGGTACACAAACCTTTGGTTGGGTTTTTATTTAGTTTCAGAGGGTGCAGTTGAGCCCTACTTGATACAAAGGCATTTGCCACATCATATGAGCTCACTTGAGAACAAAGATGTCCCGTTTCAAGTATTAGGGTACTACCTGATTTTGATTTTGATTTCTTTTTTTTAAGTGTGCATCAGCAGGCCACATTCCAAAAGAGTTTGCAAAGAAATCCTAATCAAAATTGGTTCATCACAGGGACCTTTTCTCTTTGAGTTCATTCCAATTTCAAAGCACAAATAAACCTAATTGACCCATTAGGTATATACAAGTATAACATCAAATTTCAATATATTCATTCAAAATTACCCTCAATTAGACTCGGTTCATGTTTTGCATGTTTTGGGAAGTTTGTCACCTTATTGTCAGGGATATGGTACCTAGACTGGTATTGATTTGGTACAAGAACAAAGTAGTATTTATCTATATGGGCACAAAGATGCATTAATGTGCTGATTTGATACAGGGATGGCTACAACAACATTTGATTACAACTTGCAACATTACCTAAGTCTGGTACAACAATAGGACTCAAATACACATTAGCAAAAAGGAAATGTTTATGGTTCTCATGAGGGAATCAATTCATAAGAAGATGAGATTGTTTCCAAGAGAGCTTCATGTTGAGATTACCTAAGTCTGGTACAACAACATTTGAGAAAATTACATGAAAACCCTACATTTTATTTATATCTGGGGTTGTGCAAGATCAAAAAAACTTTTGAAACATGTATTTTTGCTTGAGTTTTGGATGTATTAAGAACACACAATGAGTATGTTATGCCAAAAATGATAATTTCTTACCAAACTGATACTAGCTAATACCATATGAGATTTTTAAGGAATATAATGCCAGAATAAAAAATCTAGACATGTTGAAATTTTATTGAATCGAGACACAGGCCTTTACAGAAAGAAAATCTCATTAGAAGTATGTACACGGATTCAAAGAAACAACAGATTTGCTTTTATGCATAAAAGACCTTATATTTATTGTGTTTATTACTTTTTCAGAGATATGAACTTTACAGCAGGCCTTTGAAACATGAGGTAAAGTTTAGATTTGAATGACTTATGCAATTTTGTTTCAAAATGGATGCAAGAAAATGAATCACATCAAACTCTTTGTTATGACGATATCTTATCAAGAACAAATCAAAACTCTAATTCAAGAATCATGCCATTGGTGATCTTTCATGCTCTTAACAGAATCGATTTTCAAGAAAAATAAATATCAAATGCAAAAAGAGAAATCCTTTTTATCAGACCTCGATTGAAACCAGATCTGAATGGATGCAACAGAAAGACTGATTATATGAGGGATAATGAAAGAGGTTGGTATTATATGAGATGCATGAATTGATCCATAAATCCAAGCAAGACAAGTAACATCAACACAGAGGAGAATCAAGAGAATACAAATACTCACAAAAGAGAAAATGCATATGCTCAAATCAAAGAAAATGATAAAGAAAGAAGAATTAAGGCCAAAAGCATTTTAACTTTGATTTCATTTAGCAATAGATCGAATTTACAAGCTACAATTCATACAAGAGATACAAGAATACCTGGATTTGACTTATTCTCTACCCAAACTCACCATCACTCACCATGGAGGCGATATGGCGGGTAGAGGAGAAAGGCTAAGCAAGTGCAAAGCAAGTTCGGTCCCCCTTCAGTTTAGGCAGAAAAAGGTGTCTAATTTGAGATTTACAGGGGTATTAGCCCAATTGGCTGAAATTCTAGAAAAATCCCTAATTTCCTTGATTTTCTGTTGCCTTGATTCAATTCTTCATAATTTGCAATCTTGTGATCCTTGGTGTGCTTGTGGTCCCCCAAGGGTCTATTAAGATGTCTAGAGGGTTTGTTTTGCACTGATTAATCATCTAACAACCTTTTAAATCTCCACCCTTGATTTTAGCTTAACCATGGCTTGGATGGATGGCACATAGGCATCAATCCATGTGCTTGTATTTTATTGGCTCAAGCAACATCACTGTGGGCCCTATATGATATAAATCCCAACATAAATGCTTCTAGAAATGTCTCTAGGTTGTTGGAGCTTGCCTCCCCTCACGTTCAGCAAAATGCCACTGCCAATTTATGGGGTTTGAGTTTGATTAAAAATCCAATTAGCTGTAAGACATGCCCAGTAAACTCCTTTGAACATGTTCCTCTCATTCAATTGGCTTGC
The DNA here is from genome assembly GCA_964058865.1 of Eleocharis quinqueflora. Lineage (NCBI taxonomy): Eukaryota > Viridiplantae > Streptophyta > Magnoliopsida > Poales > Cyperaceae > Eleocharis > Eleocharis quinqueflora. The sequence goes on along the minus strand of CAXKVX010000656.1, from coordinate 39,796 downwards.
TGTGACCCTGACATGTGGGCCCTATATGTCATTCCTACAGCTGAACCGTCACTTTTCTTCCCCACTGATTAAGGCATTCTCAATCCAAATTAAGGCTAGCCCTGCATTCGTGATAGTCTTATGAATCTTCCCGTGCAATTTCATTAGAGTTTCGAGGCCTAAATCACCATTTTCATTTGAGGCCGAGATATTTCTCCAAGTTTTCTTCTCTTCTCTTTATTCCTCATCGAAATCTGATAGTATAATCACACTCTCCTTAGTCCGGGCTTTCCAACGGTATAAAGAATGTGCATTTCCATGAACGTAGTGAGGAGATCAGTTCTTGAGCTTCTGTATCGCTAATGGAGATCGAGAGGTAGACGAAAGTGACCCGTTGGGTCAAAGGAGGAGAGGCCGGGGGGGACGCGTGTCGCCTGTTTATCGGCTCACTTCAAACTACTATCGTCCTCTGATTGGTTCATTTGAGGGTGAGGTCCACTTGTAAGATTTAGATGAGGGAGAGCAAAGCTTGATCCCCATTAGCTGCCATGTAGGGGACCCATGTGTAAGATTAAATGAGAGAGATAGCATGCTATGTGGTTGTTTTTTATTGGTCCAGAAATTTACTTCCTTTAATGTAATTGGGTAAGAGTAGTAGGGGCCACATGTAAGATTTAATGAGAGAGACCCCAACATCTATTCTCATCCGTTTGACTGTTCAAGGATACCTTCATTTCTTCAATTTCAAATTTTTGTCAAATTGATTTTAAATTGTTTGCGGGCTCAAATGATTGAATTTTTGCTCAAACATAGCTAAAAAAATCACAAATTTTCTGTAGAATTTATTGATACAATTTAGCCATGTTTCTTTGAGTTTAGGTCCCTGAATAAATTCAAAATGTTATATGTAATTATTTAATAATATAACAATCATGCTAATTGCACATATTATATTTCAAATAATCTCTCCAATCACATAAACATATTGTAAAATCCCTGAAAATATTCCATGAGCCTTCTTTGCATTTAATTGGGGTTATTAGTGAGGTTTTGACAATTTTACACATATGACTCTAGTTCTCTCAAAAATGAATTGACTTGGCATTGACCCATTTGCTTGTTCCTTTGTATGCTTGTGCTTTTATTTATTTATTTATTCATTTTTAGGCCAATAATTGGTACCTTTTTCAGGTGCCAACACCATTGCAACGGATTACCAAATCGTTATAACAAGTCTCTCTCTTCTTTGTTGTAACGCTACCAATATTTAAACCTCCAACGACTATTTTTGATGTTCTAACCCATTATAACGATTTCCAAGCCGTTATAACGCATCCCTGACCTGTTTTAGCGGGTCTCATAACGCAAGCACAAAATTTTGCATTTAATTGTGATTTAATTTGCTGTTATGCTCAAAATTTGATCTTTGATATTTATTGGGCTCAATTCAACTGTAATATGATGTTTAAAATCATGCAAATATTTAGAAGGAGTTATGATTTGGATAAAAATATCAACCAAGATTCAAAATCATATGATTCAAGAAAAGGACATTAAATCATACATTTTGCTACATAACTCTCCCTCAACATAATATTTAAAAAGGAAATTAAATTGGGGGAGTCTATTGACTTTCTAGACAATTGATTTAGTTTTACTTGTGCTAGGCACATCAAATGAAACTATACTCTTACCATTCTTAACACGACAAAATCGATCTTGATGTCCAAAATTTAAACAAGAAAAACAAAATATAGTCTTGAAGTTAATATTGCTACGATAATAATCATTTTTGTTAATTGGTCTCCAATGACTCACCCTTAATCTATACTTATCATGAATTTCTTATGTTTCAAGGATGAAATTTTGATTGATAGACATTATTGTATCTCTTTATTTGAAAATTGCTACTAAAATTCTTATGATCATATAACACATTTCTAGAGTTATATCTTGATTGAAAAACACCATTAAATATTTTCTTTTGAATTTTTTACAAAGTTTCTTGTTATCATAAATCACATGGAATCTACCATATCTATCATTAACATAAAGCTTTGGTGGTTGAGCTCTATGTTGGTTGGTAATCCTATAATCATTTCTAACTCTAAGTTTGTTTACCATCTTTTTAGAATTATGTTTAGTGAACTTTGTTTTCTTAGTATATCTCTTGTTATACATATAGGCATGATTTTTTAGCTTGAATAGATTTGTAATTTGACTTAGGTTGCTTTTCAATTTTAGAAGGTTGTTCCTTTACAAATCCAAGATCGGTTTTATCATGTGGACCTTAACTAATATAAATCTTATCATAGTTAATTTTAGTATCATGGTTTGAAGATTTAACAATCTTAACAAATTTAGAAGCTCAAGAATGTGCTTCTTTTAATTTCTTTTCTTTATCTAAATTGATTTTGGTCTCAAGGCCATTAACCCTAGTTTCTATCAATTTAATCTTAGACTTAAAATCACTAATCATAGCATCTTTAACATCCAAAGATTTTTTGGACTCATCAAGCAAATTCTTAATCTTAGTCACATCAAAAGACTCTTGATCTTTATTCATATCATAAGACTCATCATCACTAGACTCATCATAATACTTAGAGAGATCAATTTCTATCGTTTTAGCTCGGTTAGGGGCCTTCATTTCGTGATCACTTATAGTATTTGCCTTTGATTGAACTATCTTCTCTTGTGGATAAACATCTACTCTTTCAAGACTCAAAGGCTTCTCAATCATTTTGGAAGTGTCTACCCTTGGGATGCATGTTGGGATTTCACCTCTCCTTAAGGCTTCTTCTTGCACTTTAGCATAGTCATCTTTAGCTTGAGCCATTGGTTTTATGATATGATTTTTTTTCTGCATCTGTCATGCCTTGGTTCTTTATGACTTCAAGAGCTATCTCCATGCAAGTCCTTAGTTGCTTTCCAATGAGGACTAGCTTATTCTCTACTTTACCTCCCTCGAGGTTGACTTCTTCTTACTCATCTTTCCTCTCTTCGGATTCAATTAATCAAGTAGCTTGCATTGTTTTTTTGTGAGTTCTCTTGAAACGTCCTTCTTGTGGTCTGCTCCTTTGAGGAAAAATGACATAGCAATTTTGAATGCTATGTCCTTTTTTGTTACATGATAAGCAACCACTTGCCTTGAACTATTCTCTCTTCATTCACCTTTCTTTCAAAATCAATGCCTTCTTTCACGGGTTTGGTGAGAAAGTCTTTGTCCATGGAGAGTACTTGATAGAGGTTTTGGTAGACGACTTCACTTGATTCCTACTTATAGGGAGTGTTGTATGAAGATTGTGCGGATAAGGCCAAAGTTTTTATTGAGGTTGAACACTTCACTTTCTAGTGATTTTCCTCATGTGAGCATAGTTGTACATACACCTCTTCAGGTTGATAAGTAATGTCTTTAGCTTGTACAGCTTCGATTGAGCTCACGACGCCATCCCATATGGGTTTTTTTGGACACTATCCTTAGAAGCTTCCCTATAAAATCTCCATCACTAATATTAGAACCACATATTTTCTAACTTTGTTGCTAAGCCAACTTTACGGGTCTTTTTCATATGTTCTTACCATTGACACCGCTCGGCCGCTGCACTCTACATGATGCTGCATGACGCTGGATGACACCGGATAATGCAACTGCAGGTCGCATGATGCCGCTCCGCTACTTCACGCTTCATGCTCCAAGTCGCATGACGTCGCTGCAATATGCATGATGCCGCTGAAATACACATGACATCGCTCCGTTGCTTTACGTCTCACGTCGCATGACGCCGCTCCCCCGCTGCATGCCGCTCTGCTGATTCACGCCTTAGGCTCCAAGCTGTATGATGCTGCTACAAGCTGCATGACGCCGCTACATGCTTCACGAAAATAGTGCATGATGCCCCTTCAATATTCATGACACCGCTCTGCCGCATGACACTGCATGACGCCACTGCATGTCGCATGACGTCGCTCCGCTGCTTCACGCTTCACGCTTCACGCTTCACGCTCCAAGTCGCATGAAACCGCTGCAATCCGCACGACATCGCTCCGTCGCTGCATGCCGCACGACGCCACTCCGCCGCTGCATTAAAAATACTAGTAAGTTTTTTCTACTACATAATTTCCATTCTATGCATGTGCAAGATTACTAGTATATATATAATACTAACCCCACTAATTTTTCTATTCATTCAAACTCACCTCATAAATTTAAACGGGAATTATTATATTACTGAGGTGTGACTTTTTTTTTTTTGCATTTTCCCATAGAGCATGTAGGTTTTTTTTTTTTTTTTTTGAAAAATAGATGAGTGGTCTTTGTCCTCAAATATTATTCAAAGTGACCTAGAATTTCCCAATGGCTTTTGACTTTCACTGGATTTCGAACCCGAAACCTCTACTTGAAGCTCGTTGCTCTTTGAGCATGTAGGTTTTAGACTAGTATTTTTAATAATGGGATTAAACCAAAAGCTCTTTGTTTAAACCATGATATAAACCAAAAGCTCATTATTTTTCAATAAAGGGATTAATATCAAATTTGGGCCTGGAATGCGTTTGGGCTCCAACAACTCTTTGTTACTGTTCATCAAATTTTCGACAAAATAGTTTTCTCTTGGTACGCGGGGCCTACCGCCTACTCACAGAATTCACATCCACGTAATACGAATACGAAATAGCAATTAAATTATTTATATAACTTTGAAATTTAATACGAAATAGCAATTAAATTATTTATATAACTTTGAAATTTATACGCAATTTGTAGTTATATGAAACATTCAATTGCTATTTCGTAATACACAATGCACTATACAGCCGACGCTGAAGCAAATTCAATCTAGAAAGTTCCCTAGCACAAGAACAGAGAAAGAAAAACAAAGAAAAAGAACCAATAAGATAATACTAGGCAAATGTACGTCCTTTGGATTCATGTTTAGCACGTACTTTGTATAATCCTAAATTTACAAACAAGGGAAAAATTGAGGAAAACAGGTGAGTAAAGACTTTTCAAATTTGTATATCTATTTTTGTCTAGTTTTAAATAAAATTAAATGGGTTGGATCATTCTTTTTCCATTATTTTATGATAAGTCAACACACCTCACATGAGCATGCAGTGCAATAGTTGGCATCTCCCTCCCCCAACCCCTCTCTCTCTCTATCTCTCTCTCTCTCTCTCAAGAGCATGCCTGAATGTCCGCGGTAAGGTAAGAAAAAGGATCAGTTGCACCTATGAATTTTATACATAGAAATCTCCTTTACTCAATGTCCAAAGAGTTCAATTTTCGGTATTTTTCAATTTCCTAGTCAAAATTTGTCTCCTCTTATCTCCTAATCATGGATTCTTTCAAGTAGATCAAAAACCTTAATTTGTATTTGCATTCACTGTTTGTTTTTTTCCTTAAGAATTACTGTTTAATGAGGCTGACATCTTTTTGGTGCTGTTTAATTTTATTTAGTAGGGAGAGGCTTGAAGATGAAGTAGGAAAGAGGATCAAGAGAGAATCAGATGCACCAGATTGTGCCATGTCGCGACGTCAGATACTTGGTCCAGCGGGTTTGTTGAACACGATAACTCCATGTGCGGCATGTAAGCTTTTACGGCGACGGTGCGCTCAAGAATGCCCCTTTTCTCCTTATTTTTCCCCTCATGAGCCCCAAAAATTTGCAGCTGTACATAAGGTCTTTGGTGCAAGTAATGTCTCCAAGTTGTTACTGGTAAGAACTGGATTAATAATATAATACAAACAAAATTTTATTTTTTTGGGAATTTAGTTTGCTGAAAACCCTAGATTCTGTCATAAATCGTAGATACAAATGGATAGATATAATAATTACGGCGGACACTAACCCTACACTGTTTGAACCTTTTATTTTTCCCTTATATTGAACTGCGGTGGAGCAGTTAATTAAATCTTGCTCTCATATAAAATATTTTCCTTGTAACTCAAATTTTTTTATCCCCCACTAAGGAGCTTGATAGAAACCAAAGGCCACTTTTTTTTTCTGAATTAGCCCAAACTGCTTAATTTAATCATTTCATTTAATAAGAAAACAAGTGTTACTATTTACAAGAATTTGAAGAATATACAAGAGCTGAGAACCATTCCAAATGCTACATTTTCAGCTCCTAAAACTGAGTACATAAGTTTACTGATTATTATTTCTCAAATTAGAAAAAAAACGATACTGTTTTTTAACTATGAAATGATTACTAAGGGAAAACTAGATCGTGTGCAAGTAATTAAGCAACATAATCGCTTAATATATCAATTGTTAGTTCATCACATAAAATTATAAACTGATTGAATTTTTTCATGATTATAGGACGTACCGGAGAGCCAAAGAGCGGATGCAGCAAATAGTCTTGTCTATGAGGCCAACGTCAGGTTGCGGGATCCAGTCTATGGTTGCATGGGAGCAATTGCTGCCTTGCAACAACAGGTCCAAGCTTTAGAGGCTGAGCTGACAGCTGTCAAGGCCGAGATCTTGAAGTACAAATTTCGATCAGTAACAAACTCGACTGTGCTTCCTACAACGAATGCATCTGCGCTTCTTTCTCCAGCTACAGGTACTGATGTTTCTGTTGCTTCAATACCGACTGTCACCACCGCTCCGTCTGCTACTACTTCTATTGCACCGGCATCTTCACCTTCTTCCATGTATGCAGGTGCAGGCTCTAGTTCTACCGACTACAGCTCGATTACAAACGAGAACAATGTTTCTTATTTTATATAGTTGAGTTTCATTTGATGTTTTTGTTTACTATATTGTATGTCATAAACCATAATGTTAACATTTTAAGAAATGAGAAGTGGAGAAAATATATGAAATTTTGTTGGGTATTACTATATACGTTTACTTTTGAATGGGTTTAGATTTCATTAATTATAGGACAATTTTAATGTGTTGCTTGACGGACAAACCGAAAACCACCGAACGAATAATTGACTAATTAATCAGATATTGACAGATTTTGAAGGACGATTTAGTGTTCATATTTTATTATACATAAATATTTATAATTAAAACTAACACTGTGTTGCTATATATATATATACTTAACACTACCATATGTATTTTTTTAATTAAGAAAAGAAAAAATAAATTTAAAATCCATATTTTTTTAATCATTTTCAAATAAAGTATCTATTTTATAAAATTATATGTTGTACTATATCTATTAGAAGGCAAAAAATGTTGTTGTTTACATTATGTATCGTGAAGCATGTAGAGTGCAAGATGAATTACAAATCCTTTAAAACAAATTAAAATCTTTTAGACCCCAATTAAGTAATTAGTTAAATTTTGATTAATAAATTACACTGCCAAAAGATCAATTAATCAATATTCATTATGTTCGAAAGTCGAATTAGAAAAAGTTATCACAATATGTATTTTTGAAAAATAAAATACAATGTATACGGACCTTCACTAGGCTTTCAAACTTGGAAAAAAAATTTCACTAGGCTGAGGGCTGATTAATTCATATTGTTTAAATATGCATCTGTTTAGTCAAAATTATTGAATGTATACGCATTCAGTGTAAAATGCACAGTTTTGATGCACAATTTCAGCGCAGTTGTCTAATTATTTAAAAAATCAGGATAAACTAAACAAAAATGGATTGATTGCACGTGCAAATTCGACTAAACTAAAGGCCTAGGCTTCATATCAGTTGATGGTTTTCTGTGTACTTCGAATATCAAAGTTCTAAGCATTTATTATAATGTCCTCCTCTCGGGGACAAAAAGCATAAACAGATTAATTTTTTTTTTATCCCTATGTATCTGTCAACTAGGGGATTAGAATCAGATCTTTTCAATCGATATTTAGCAACTGGTATATATCATTGTACACAGTCCTCTGGTGTCTGGTGAATGCATGTTGATGTAATTAATTGTTATTTATACCGGTTAATTCTCCAAACCGCATATATAATATATTGAAGAAATTATCAGTATATTGCAAATGATATCACCAATAAATGAAGTATTTCTACAAATCAAAGATCACGTTGCTCACTGAAATCAGTCTCCACATTAAATGATCCATTGCAACACATTATCAGTATTCAGTACTGTTCTTCTACCAGAATAGACTACTCAGATTCAGATCCATCTTCCTCAATTTCCTAATTGGTAACCCAAAAGGAAACATATTACTGTTACTGTCATCTTCTTCAGTTTCCTACTCATAGATCCTTTCCAAACTCTTACTAATGGTCACAAATTTAAATTAACGCTTTTTTCGCATCTTTGCCATTGAATTCATCAAATAACCTCAAATAGCTACGAAACTCATAGTAAATACCTATGGGTCCTAGCAGCAATAAAGAATAAGTGGATGTAGGAACTATTGCAGCATTTAAATGATCCTTTTAATATATATTAAGCCTTCTGTAATATGTATTTTAATATATAGTCTTCTGTAACAAGTGGTTTTATTTTTAGGAGCCCATTTTTGTCAAGATGTTTTGAGAAATGAGATAAAATGATAGTACCAAATATATATTTCAAAAAAAAAAAGAATTTATCATAAACACATCAGTTCAGTACAATATTACATTTATTTTTTGTTTGGTAGCTAATTAGCGATATGAAGTTCAAATCTGAAGGCCCATTAAGCATTTCTATATTTTTTGTTGAGTAATCTCAACAACTACGCTATATGGGAGATACACCATTTGTTCTCCTTAATTCCTGAAGCGTTTAAGCCTTCTTGTCTCTCAATAAAGAAACTATAATTACAGGTTACAGCTAACAGCCTACAAAAAGAAATGTTAAAATTTTTTGTAAGAAAATCAAAGAAATATCAGCAGAGGTTCAGAAATCTCAACGGGATATGATGACGCCATAACCTCGGCCTGAAATAAAAGGAACATTGCAGTGCATGAATTAATGCCCATACAATTTTTTATTTATTCGAGCAAACAATTATTGTTTCTAAGGTACGTATCTAACGGTACCTCTCTTTTGGTGTATATTGAGAAAAACTTGGGTGATAAGTACACTAGATATTTCGAATCAATTCCAATTGTTCTCTCTTTATCTATAGTGTGGATTTTGATGTATCTAATGGTATGAACTGTTAGATAAATAAAGATTCACACTATAGATCAGATCGAACGGTCCAGCGTGACTCGAAGTACCTATATATTGTGTCTATTTTTGGTGTATCCAAGTTTTTCCCTTGCTTAATGCCCAATAGGACATTTGTTCGTCAGTCATTACTTGTACTGTTTTATTGCTTGAAATTTGGATGTTTTGTATCTTTTGCTTCTTATTAAGCACCTAAGTATTCTGATTCTGCAACGGTTTGAGATTCAATTTAATAAATTTGTTTCCCACTATGTCGAAGTCAAAGTCAATACTAAAATTCTGGTCATATTTCTAGCTTTGAGTCTTATCGAATATGGATGTATCAAGTTCATGCCTTCAGGGGTTGCTGCCTCTGCCTGGCTATTTTTTGGCAAGATTAATCAGTGCACACTGGTTATAATTTTGTTTTGAAAACAACATTTGAGATGTCTTTCTTAGTTCGAGATCCTTCATTATATTTAGTCTTCATGCGTCTGAGATCTCGACTTATGTTTTTTTTTTTTGTTTTGCAATGGATTTGTCTAACAAGCTATTTCAACTTCTCAGGCCCTGAAGAAAGGCATGAAGATTGTAGCGAAGATCGAAGAAGGTTCTCAATATATGTTAATTTCACTTTTACCAAATTTTGTCATTTTTCTTTATTCAGATCATTCATGTAGCTAATATATAACTTGAAATCAACAATTATCCATTTTCATTGGGCATTTTCTTTTGTTGTGTTTTTAGTTATAGTTTCTGCAACTAAAAACACCGTTATTTGAATACCAAGAAAAGGTATCGAACCCTCTCTTTGAGAAAAGGCCGAGGCAATTTGGCATTGGTGGTGCTCTGGCACCAAAGAGGGATCTGTCTCAGTTTGTTAAATGGCCGAAGGTAGTTCGCATTCAAAGGCAAAAAAGAATCCTCAAACAGAGGCTAAAGGTCCCACCTAGGCCTGTCAAACGTGAGTAACGGTCACGATAGTGATCATTATCGTTAATCGTTGCGTTTAATATACGATACAATTTTTAATTTCGTTAACCGTTGCGTTAATTAAACGCAAAAAAAATTCTGTCGTTAATCGTTGCGTTTGGTTGAACGATTTTAACGTTTAAATTTTGTATCGTTACAGTTCCAAACAAAACATCTCCAAAATCAACTAATCGTTTGAGTTTGGTCCCAGTAAACATCTCCAAAATCAGAAAAAATAGAAATTACAAAATCATAAAATCACATATGATAAAATTAGTATCATGACAGTTCACAGCAAAGCAAAAGAGTTTTAGTGCCAGTAAATCAGGAAATCAGTAAATTAGCTCCGATAATGAAGTTTTGGTGCCAGTAAATTAGCTCATGACAGTTCACAACAAAGCAAAAGAGTTTTGGTGTTAGTAAATCATTAAGGATAAAGAAGCAATAACAAAATCAAGTTCAAATCAAAGAAACAAACATAAATAAAATGAAATTAGGCAAAAATAATTAAGAACATCAGAGAAAACTTCATTCTTTGCAAAATTCATGTATTCACCAAATCAAATGCGAAATTGATGCTTGCAAATTCATCAACAAATCAAAATCGTGAAGAAAAATCATTACTCAAAGAAATCACATCAATAAATCAAGGAGAAATCGAAGAAGGAACCTACTCGATCATCCATGGCATGTGCTCCGGTGATCCCACCTTCTCTGACTGCCTCTCATGCCAGCAAGGCAATATACATCTTCTTCAAGCTTACACGATGCTCAAATGATGTGCTGATTGAAGCATCGAGTCATCAATCTTTGGAATTGAAGATGACTTCCACGACCATGACTGAGCACGACACTCCATTGACTAAAACCCTTTTAGTTCGCCACACCAATAGATGATTAGCTCGCCACCATCTCCTCTAGACGATGATGCTGAAGATGCAAACGACCTACGTTTCTAGACAAAATAGAAGGAAGTTAGAGAAGTGAGGTTGTGCGAGAAAGAGTAGAGAAAGTTAGAGAAAGAGTAGAGGAAGTGAGGCTGTGCGAGAGAGAGGCAAGAGAGTGCTGCTGTGCGAGAGAGAGGCGAGGCGGCTAGGTTTTACACCGCCTCCTCTATTTCTCCGCACTAAATAGCAAAAAGACGAAACAAAAACAATGAATTTCGTTTGCATTTCGTTAAACCCGAAGTATATTTCGTCGATCGTTCTGTTCTAACCACGGAAAAGGGCTTCTGAAAAAATAGAGGCTTCTGAAAAGGGCTGAGGCTGAGGCTGAGGGCAAAACTGTTGAGGTCAATAAACCTATTGTGGTAAAGTATGGTCTGAACCTTGTCATCTATTTCATTGGAATAAATTATATTGATAATTGATCTCTTTCCCTTTAGTGGGAAAATTTCATTTGTTAATGTTTTATCGGAATTGGCTACAAGAAACTGTGGCAATTGTACAAGGCCAAAAAGAGAAAGATCAATTATCAATATTATTATCCCATTCCTCCTTATCTTATATTTTGTACTAACCCGTTTATTCCCAACTTTATGTGGGAAAACATGGTTTTGTATAGACTTTATGTTATCTAACTTAAAAATAAGGAGATGAGTTCATTTGTTGAGGGTTTTCTTCATGTCGTGCAATGAAAGTGCAAAATTATTGGATGTTAAATTATGTCACAGCAAAAATTTTGTTTTTGTAATTTTTATTTTATTTAACTTCTTCATTATATAATTAAAAGACATAATTATGTGAGAATCTTCGTTATAAGTATTTGGCAATTACGTGATTGTACATGTTATGTGCTTTTCTACAAAAGAGAATAAATAATTTCAAAAGAGAGTTAATATCTTTGATGTTGGACTGAGTTGGAATTATTCCTCATTGCTCATCTCTATACAAATTTACGTTTTTATTTGTAAATTAGATTCAAAAACCATTTCTTTTTATTTTAGTTGTGAATATTTATTTTCTCTATTTTTTTTGTGAAGAAATATTTTGTATGTTAGTAAATTTTGTTTTGCATTATGTAGTATGCTTTCGTTGCTATGCACGGACACGATTACTAGTATTTATAGATGATCTGATTAGTATGTTAACATCTCCCAGGTTTCCTTTTCTTTTTCTTTTTTTTTGTTGGAAAAATTAAGGGTCTTAGCATGTTAGCCCATTTTTTGGTGGAATAATCTAATTAATTAATTTAATTTTTATTATTAAAAAAATCGGTCATATCAGCTTTAGTGTTTCCCAGGTAACTTGTTATTCAGGTTAACCAGTTTCGAGAAAATGATATCATTGTAGTTTAGTAATGAAAAATCAGTTTGGTACCAGCTGAAAAGTGTGACCTTATCACTTTTGTACCATCTGAGCAGTGATATTATGGATGAGACCATCAAGGTTCAATGTGGATTTAGGGATATTGATATTAGAACCAAGAAAATTTGCTGTCCTGGCATCCCTCCTTCCTAATTTCATATCCCAGCTGACACCTAGCTACAAGTTTTTGAACCATCTTTAGTATCCAGCAACAACCGTCACAGATAAATACCTACAAATGTAATAAGTTGTCAATTCAATGGGTTTGTGGTGCATATATACAAGGCCTGATGTAAGAGCAGTCTATAATTAGGAGTGATTCGTTCTGATGTAAATAATTCAGATATGCCTAGAACTGTCAAATGAAATCCACACAACTGGAGAGAAAACTACTTGTCAGTTTACAGGTTCAAGTCTTTGATCGAACACTCGTTTTTTATTGATCTTCAGAAATTTTATCCCTTTTGTTTACAGTCTTTATAAATTTTATGCTGCTCAATTTTAATTGGAGTTGGATACACATGCTGCTCCAAATACAGCACACAACTGTCAGCAGGTACTCTTTGAGAAACCCGTCGTAGACTCTTCCGGTTTACATGCTGAGATTTGATTAGAAAAAAAAAAGACAAAAGAGGAGGTAAGAAAGTCCATAAAATGAACAAATTGAAGTTTGTTTTACCAAAGAAAAATCTGACAATACTAGTTCAGACAGAAATGCTAAACAAGCCAGTTCCCAATAGCCATACTGTCTAAGAAGTTGCAATGATGTTTCTAAAAAAAAAAGAAAAGAAAATTACAACGCTGGTACATTTATTTACAAATCTCTATTTTACATCTTGTCCCCTAATAATCATCATTTGCATTTGCATCTATTACCTTACCTTCCATCTGCATTCCTCTCCTCTCTACCACTCCCTCCACCACCTCTCTCTTGTACTTGTACCATCTTGCAATCCATACAAATAAAACAAAATTCATAACCAAAAGAACTATGAGGAGAGCATAGTAATAGTCTAAATGCGAGTCATTTAGGTTGTTCCCGAGCCAGCTCTTACCACCTCCACTTCTTGTTATTGTGTCAACTGCAGTTACAAGAAGGCTATTCATGAAATTCCCAACCCCAATCCCACTAGTAAAGAATGTTGTTCCGAGGCTTTGCATCCCCTCAGGGGATTGCTCATAGAAGAATTCAAGCAAACCTATTGTGATGAATACCTCTCCAATGCCAAGAAGCACATATTGTGGCAGTAGCCAGAAGATACTCATTGGGATAGTTTCTTTGGTACCTTCAATTCCATACCTGTTGACAATGTTCTTCTGGTAAAAGTTGTAGTCTCTTAAATCAACATGTAGTTCATAGATAGAATTACTATTTTGAAATTACCTTTTGATGATGCCGATCCTTTTTCTCTCCACGAAATAGGCCACAGTCATGACAACAACCATAGAGCAGAAACCAATGCCAAGTCTCTGTATTAGTGTTATACCTCTTTGTTTACCAGTACGGCGTCTCATTACTGGTACAAAGAACTTATCATAAATAGGAATTGATATCAGTGTTGTAATGACAATAAAGCTGACAAGTGATGCAGCTGGGACTTGAAAATGGTGCCCGAGCGACCGGTCGAGTGTAGTCCCTTGCTTGACGAAGAAGGTATTAATTTGTGCAAAAATTGTTGTAGGTATAAGAGTTGTGAGCCATACTAGAAACATAGCACAAAATAATTTGGTTGCTTCTACTTGAGTTACTGTACAAGGATTTGTGCTTTCTTTGAGAGCTGCCTTATCGAGAAATCTGCATGAATTAATTCCAAGAGGACTTCTTAGCACAGAAACTTATGACATAATGATTATCCTCTGACAAAAATCTGGTTTATCCTAATTTCAACATTTTTCAGAATAAAGTTAGTGTAAAATTGCTTTTACTATGTAAGATTTTCTTTTACATGAATATGTTGCTTCATTGATTATTATAAGAATTCTATGTCCCTGCCAAATGTTCCTAATTAATCCCAAAACATGGAATGAAGGAAACTTCATAGTCATTACAATTCTTATCCATCATCATCATTGTTAATAAAATTAGCATTCTGTCAAGCAAACTTGCAAATGATATGCAAATTAAACAGAAGTGTGTAGTAGAAAAATACATGTATCCATTACAAAGCTATTGGAAACTTACTTGAAAGAAGAGGAATGGCACAGTTGCTGCTTAGAAGTACCCAAATACTGTTGCGGTTCAAGCTCATGCAGAATACTTGAATCTGAGACATTGAGCTGCCGGTTCTCAAAAGCCATCTTTAGTACCTTAAAAATCTCTTTCACTGGACTCTTCTCTTTTTTCACCTTATGCCGATAAAAAGGTGTACCCACATAAAACAAAAGCAAAGATAACACCAATCCAGCCGTCGGAATTGCATACCCTAATCCCCATCCAACATTCTCTTGCACATAAACTAGACAAAGTGTTGCCATCAATCCACCAATGAAGGAGCTAAACACCCACCAATTAAAAAAAGATGTTTTGAGTTTGCGCTCGTATGGATCGAAGTCGTCAAACTGGTCAGCGCCAAAGGTTGAGATGTTGGGTTTGGTGCCGCCGGCACCAATGGCCATGATGTATAGTGATGCATAAAAGAAGGCAATCTCTGACGACGATACCGGGCAGGGGTTCCCGCTTCCTGGGTTACATTTTGGATGAAATGGCTTGAATTGGACTGCAGCAGTTAATAGAGCCATACCCTGTAACAGAATTAAAACATATATGTTCCAAGCATTTTAACGCTGACTTAGCATAATTGTGATGTTGTCTCTTCTCTATTGAGAAAAAAAATGTTAAATTGCTGTGAGAAATTCTCACAGGTAAAAAAGTAATAAACTTCAGGCTAATTAGGAACTCAAATATTACAAAAATATATATATATCAAGAATTGTTCTAGTTTTAGGAGGCCGGATTATTATTTTCATTTGTTGGTTTTGGAAGTCCGTGGGCCATAGGTGGATCGAATTCTCTGCTTTTAGGTACCAAGGACCGAGATTGATCCTTTATATGAAAAAGGCTTTAGTTAAAAGAGTACAAACACATGTTACTAAAAAAAATGAGGAAAAAGAATAAAGGAAGAAATGGTTGAAATAAATGAACGTTTGGTATCAATGACAATACCTGAACCGATCCTTTTGAATATTTTGCGCTCACATTTGAAATAAAGCAGTGGAATTTTTCGCGAGTGGGTCTTGTTATAGAGTATAGGTGGAATCAGAGAATTCCCTATTTTTTGGCATGGATATGTATTGTAACGTAAATTCAATGGATATGTATTGTTCGATTTTTATTGTATATTTATGTAAAAATGTTATTCAAATGTAAAAAAGTTAAATTTACTATTATATTATTATTATTATTATTATTATTATTATTATTATTATTATTATTATTATTATTATTATTATCTAGTTGTTTTCTCATTACTCTGATTGGATTTAATTTCTAGTCAAATTCAGTTTGTTTGGAACTAAAGACTTTGTTGTCGTCGTTGTTATTATTATCATTGTTGTTATTTCTAATTTTAAATAACTTTATTATAATTATAAGGGTAAAAGTAAGAACGAATCCAATTGTTATAATACCAAGCTACCCATTGTTAAAAGTACGAACGAATCCAATTTTTGTAATTACTTAATTAGTTATATTTGAAAAAAGTTAAAGAAATCAATGTTCATGCACTAGTGAATATTATTTATTTATTTATTTAGTCAAAGCCTCAAAGATCTAGTCTAGGCTTATCGCCTTTACTTTAAAAGACATGTTGCATTTGGAATAGGTTCATCCAATCCAAGATTCGCTATAAAAATAAGACCAAAGTGAACCGGGTTCTCTTCTGTTCATTGGCTATGCACTAAACCTATAAAGGTTCCTTACTGATAATGGAGGCAATCTTTATTGGTTCCTATCATAAAGAAAATATAATATTCTGTTGCAACTTTAATTACAGTTTTGTTTACCCAAGAAAATCAGATCATCACTTCTTGCAACTTTAATCAGTTATAACTATTATTTTTCTTATTGGATGAAGTACATCTTTCTTTGAATTTCTTGAAGTTAAGCATTAATTTGATGTAATATTTGGAGGAATTAATAGAAGTTTCTAGATAAGACTACTATGTTCAACAAACAAAAGTTTCTAGAGTTATTATAGAAAATATCTAGATATACTAGAACATGTATATATAGAATGTTTTTAAATCATGTTTAGATGTTTGTATGATGTTTTTAGAGTCTCCCTCCACCTCCTTAGCACAAGTATAAAAATGATCCTTGACTAAAGATATGGGAATCAAGCAAATCACAAGCTCTAGTTCCACCTTTTTAGTAGAGATGTAGTAGTTAGGTTCTAAGATATTTGTAGTAGAGTTAGTAGTTAGTATGTAGTGTTGTAGTATCATGTATGGTACAATTGTATTATTTTATATTGCTAGTTTTTGAGTATTAGTGTTATGGTATATTGTGTCAAAATCAACAATTGGTATCAGAGTTAGGTAGGTCTTGTTAGGTCACCGGTCCGGACTAGGTAGTGTGTTTGTGTTTGTTAGTGTCGTTATTTTATCGTAGTGTCGTAATGTCAGATTTAAGTAGTATGAGTAGTTTAATAGAGAAGTTAAACAATTATAATTATAGAATTTGGCGTACGTGCATTAAGTCGTACTTGCGAGGTAAGGATTTGTGGGAGATTATAGGTGGCGATGAGATTGAATCACAGCCAAACTCGATCTGTGCATACAAGCAATAGAAAGTGAAGGCTGACCGAGCATTATTCGTGTTGAAGGCTATGATAGACAAGAGTTTGTTGTCACACATTGAAGACGTTCAGACAACGAAAGAGGCATGAGACATTTGTTGTGTTGTTTTAAAAGAAGAATACAAGTCGGTTGCAACTACTTGAGAGAGATCTCATGAATATCTTCCAAAGCGACATGAGTGTAAGTGACTATTTTCTTCAATTTAAGAAATTATGTTGGGAGATTGACCAATTGGACGCCAATGCAAAGATTGGCGAGGATAGGATGCGACGTATATTTCTGAATGGGATGCGGTCAGAGTACGGTGCATTCATCACAGCGATTCAAGGGTGGGCTACGCAACCATCCTTGTTGGAGTTGGGAGAATTTGTTGGCAAGTCTAGAAGCTCTCGCCAAGCAGATGGCAGGAATGACAGTAAAGTCAGATGAAGTGAATACCATGTACAACAATCGACGTGGAGAGTCGAGCAGGAGCCAGTACAGACGAATATCAGAGGCAAAGAAGGCAAAATGTGCTCGGTGCGAGAGATGCACATGTTCTGGGGGAGCTCCAAGTGGCTAGGAGGGCAGAGGAGCCGAGCGTGGTGAATCCCGCAGTAGAAGCGTGGAGTGCTACAACTGCGAACGACAAGGGAACTATGCTCAAGAGTGTCGTTTCAATTGAGAGGAAGGAAACCTCGTGGTGGTCGATAAGGAGAAGGCACTAGAGGAAGTCCCGAGTGAAGAAGAGTGGAACGCGCTAGCGATTATTGCAATAGCTGACGTGAAGGACGTCAAATGTGGAGCCTAAAGAAGAGGAGATTGATTTTGAGTCATGGTATTTCGAAGAACTAGTCGTGGAGGAGACTAAGTCGTGGACTGCGCAATGGCTTGTGAGGAGAAGCCACAAGCTAGCGTCAAGGTGGAATTTATCACCAAGAAGGGTGATGATGATAAAGAGACAAGAAGTGGTGTCGCAGTCGTGGAGAAGACTGCAAGAAAACTGAGATTGTGTGACTCTACAGGCAGTCACGAGATCCGTTGAGGAATAAAGAAAGCTCGACAATGGCATTTGGAGACACAACACAAGAAGTTGGCGTCAAATGTGAAGTATCAAGAAGACCGATCGAAGATGCGAAAGAAGACACAAAGACGAAGCTACGACAAGAAGCATGATGATCCGTACGGACACGGAGTACCCAAGCTGGAGATGATATCAAGTTAGCACTAAGAGGGAGTGTTGAAGTTAGCACTACTTGATGCAACATTTAGAAGAATTAATAAAAATTTCTAGATAAGGCTACCATTCTCAAGAAATGAAAGTTTCTAGAATTATTCTAAAAAAAATCTAGATATACTAGAACATGTATAAAATGTTTCTAGATCATGTCTAGATGTTTGTATGATGCTTCTAGAGTTTCCTTTCATCTTCTTAGCACAAGTATAAATATGATCATTAGCTAGAGGTGTGAAAATCAAGCAAATCACAAGGTCTAGTTCCACCTCTTTAGTAGAGATATAGTAGTTATATTCTAAGATAGTCGTAGTAGTATAGCTAGTAGTTAGTATATGTACTGTAGTGTTATCTATGGTAGAGTTGTAGTATTTTATATGTTAATTTAAATATTAGAATATACGTCAAAATCAACAGGATTAATTGTAGGAAACTACATATTGGAAATTTTTTAGCAGCAGCCGAATTTTTTTTATTTCATTAACAGATACGGATGTAAAAACAGGTTACTATATCTCTACTTAAATAAATGGACGACTGCATTACTAAACAGGGATATCTAATACTGGGAAAAAAAAATCTCAGACTTCTTCCAAAAAAAAAAAAACATATGAAAGAAATAATTTCTATAGTTTGAAAACCTATCAAATAATCTACAACATAAAAGATTTAATTATTTAACATATGATCATATCATATTAATTAATTATGCACGTTGAATTCAGCATACCCACATATTGATGAATATTTATTGATAAAAAATAAGTAAGCTTTTACAATTGAATTTGAAGATAATTATTGTTTGACTGAAGAAGGTACAGACATTAATTTATTCTAACGGGCCTTAATTTTTCCTCTCATATAATTTACGGAGTACGTTATGAATCAAAATTTTAAATACAAATTAATTACAATCATTGATTATAAATAATTATGTAATCAAGTTGATATTGTTATCAGTGATAACGTTCAAAGTTAATGTTGATCCACAACTTAATTTATGTATTGTTTCCCTTTTCAATCCACAACTCATTGATTATATTGCCGTTAAAATATTTAAAGCTTTTTGTATTAGAAAACAGTAGATATGATTTGTGCGACTACATCAAGTTGATATTCCTTATATATTATACATAATTGTAAAATGCATTCTTACTTGCAACATAGTGTGTATATTTTCTAGAAAAATACTTTTTAATATTTCTACTTTATTGTAAATTTGTTCATAGTTTGTGTTGGTAGAAAAAAATTGAAATTCTCCAAAAGAATATTTTTACTTGAAAATTGATTTATTTCACATCATTCTTCTGATCAATCCAAGAAATAAATATTTTTATGAACCATTCGCATACTAGATATAAACATTTTATTAATTTGAATATAAACAACTTGCAAGAGTAAAATTTTTTCTTTCCCCTCTTCGGAAATTATGCCAATCAAATCCATTTTTCTGTCCATCAAATCCATTTTGCTGTATGTTATGAGTTCAGAAAAAAAAAATCTTCTTTTTGTTATACAATGGGAAGAAGGAAAAGTTATGATTCCAAATAACGGCATTAACAATATTAATTCAATCAATTTTAGTTTACACTGAATTTTTGTTAGTCTCTAAATGCAATTCAAATGGAGTTACCGATAACTATAGAATATTTCATTAATCACTATTGATCACTATATTGTTGGAACCTCTTACCAGGACATAAATCAAATGTAGAACAGTTTTGTACCATCAAATGATCTTACCAGGACATAAATCAGAGAAGAAATGGTGAAAGTCCAGAATCGGCCAAGGTACGTATCAGCAATATACGCCCCGATAATTGGAGTCAACCAGACGGAACCCGACCAATTGTTCACGTTTCGCACCGAGGAGACGGTGTCTTCGCGCAACTGTGTAGTTAAATACACCACCAAGTTCGCCGCAACACCATAGAATGCCATTCTTTCAAATGCCTCATAGCCTGGTTCAAGCAAATTATAACAAATTAATGCAATTACCAGTAAAATATTACCAAAGAAAGAAAAAGAGGAGGTTACTAAATTTACAACAAAAAGAGCAGCTTTACATGAAGTTGCCAGAAAATGTATGTGTACACGCTTAAAATTAAAACTGTTTCCACAAAAATAAAAATGAAAACATGGAGGAAACACCGTTTAATCTGTACCAACTAAGAATGCACAAGCTCTCCATCTTCCAGTTTGGGAAGCAACCGCCGGGCGCCCCTGTATGTCGACAGAGCCATCTTGGGTATAACCATTGTTTTCCATGAGAAATTATTATCCCTAATTTCAAATGGCTTAAGAGAAAATGTTTCTTAGAAATACAGACATGAGAATGGTGCTTATAGACAGTTATAGTTTGTGTCTATTTGCCCATAGATGGTTGGGAAGAGACGAACTAGTTGACTTAAAAAGAAAATTTATGAGAACAACCACCATAGTTCGCATTAAATAGGCGAAGTGCGGTACACTGCTTTGCAGAGGAACTTTAGCAAAAGCAATAACTATGCACTTTTTCATGAACCTAACAATTTGGGCTGTGAATTAATTCGTTGGTACTTGGTACTTGGTAGCTCTAACACAAGATAACAATAATATGTTGTTATTCTGAAATCAGATAAGTGTATATATAACAACACTAGAATATGTTATTCTTTTAATTTGAATAATTTAACCTTCAACAAATTTATCATTTCCACAAGTCTAGATTGAATGGTCTGAGTTGAGAAGGAACTTTAGCATACATATATCTGTCTCTGAATGAGAATAGGGATTTGAAAACAATCCTGTCCGGTTCATGAATTGGAACAAGTCACGTACTAATTATTTTATTTAGACGCTTTATATTAATATTCAGTAAGGTGCCAACATTAATTCTGCCTTGGAATATTGTAAATTAAAGAGGTGAATCGAATTCAATTTGTATCATTAATTATATTACAGTTGTATCTCTGACCTTACTACGAAAGTTTACTATATCTTTTACAACAAATCAAAGTTTTATATTGACAATTTCTCTAAAAAGAATCGTCCACTCAAAAATAAATTCTGGCATGAATAAATTATCTTACCAATATTTGTAAATCCTATATAATACAAATGATGAATTGATTGCATGGATGTTCTCTCTTAAATGAAGTGGGAACATGAGAAAATTATTAAAGAGATAAAAAGCCTTGATGTGAGGTAAAAGTATGGCCGATTCAGTGCATGCTGGGAGAATGTGGAAGCGACTCTCTTTTAATTTTTTACAAAATAATTATATATATTTAAATATATACATCATTTTACTCTTTAAAGAAAATATAAATCTTACTCCTAAATAAAATCTAGTCCCACATCCAACCCCTTCCTTGAGTAAGACGTTGCAATGCCTATCCCATAGACTGGTTGACAAGCGCAAATCAAGATTCATCCTTGCCTAAAACAGTCCCATGTGATCAAAACAAAATGCCTGTCCGTCCATTCCCATTTTCATACCAAGGTCACATCAATCCCATGCTAGAGCTCAAAACTTGCTACTTTACTTGGCACTGCCTCTTTGGGAAAACGAAACTACGTTCTCTATATGAAAAGACCCACAAGACTAGCCGTACAAGAAATATTCGTAGATCGTGGCTCGTCCGTGTTCGATTCTCAAAAATTCGTTATGAACTCGTTCGCTATCAGCTCGAGCTGTTAACGATACGAACTGGTCAGCTCGTTAAGTTAACGAACCGATCTTAAACTCTGTCCATTTCGGCTCGTTAACGAATCACACATGTTATATAAAGTTAATTGATAGATATTAATATCTAACTGCAATAATTGAAGTACAAGTTGCACAATATTAATTAACACATAGTCCAGGGATGTCAAAAATATTTCTAGCTTGTGGCTCGTCCGTGTTCGAATCGTCAAAAACTCGTTATGAACTCGTTCGTTATCAGCTCGTTCGTTAAGTAACGAGCCGATCTTGAACTTGACTCAGCTCATTCGTGTTCGACTCGTTTGCACCCCTCCACAAGACCGCCATGATTTGAGAATGCCACAAGAGAAAATTATCGAAAGAATTTTTAGATGATCTGAGATTGTTGATTATTTAGAATGATAATAGTTTGACTCTTCACAGATTACAGATTAATGTAGATACATGCTTAGTTTGAACTTGTTAATAGTAATTGCAAGATAGGCCTTTGAGAAAAGAATAATTTACCATCATACTCTCATCCACTACATTTGGTAATTATAATATATATATATTAGTTAGTGAGCTTAAGATATTTTTGAAAGACTTTAGATCAAAATTTGAGATTTGAGATAAAGACCCACTTCTTAAAAAAAAAAAAAAAATTAACAGAGTTAGCATTGATGAATTATATCAGGAAATTAATTGTTGTTTGTGTTCAGTAGTCCATTGTCATTTGCTTTTGCGTTACTATGGATCAGATCCATTCCAGAAAATGTTTTTTTTTTCAATTAACAGAGTCGCACGGATAGGCCTGGCAAAACGGCAAAAAATCACGTTTTGTTGTTCCGTTTTTAGAAACGGAACGGTATGTAGCACCGATTTCTCTTGCCGTTTAAAAAACGAAACGGTATGTGACACCTATATAATTTGCGTTTTATAATATGGAACGAAAACGGTATCATATCATTCTGTTTTCGTTTATTTCGTTTTGCCGTTTTATATTCTACGAACGTAGAATCATTTCGAATAGCAGAGAGAGGGGCGGAGGTAACGAGGGTATCGATAAAACCCTAAGCTTCGTCTCTCACGAGCGCCGCTCTCTATTCTCTTTTCCCCTTTCTCTGACTCTCTCTCACGCGCGCCGCTCCTCCTTCTCATCTCTGTCACTTCTATCTCTCTCTCTCGTGAATCACAGCTTGAGATTGCTTGTTTGTTCCCTTCCAAGAAGAGATCATCAATCCTTCGCCGGGATTCCTGTAAATCGAAGGCTGATTTTGTGATTTGGGCACTGCAAACGACGATCTTCTCTTGTGTTTCCAGATCCTGCTTGTACTTGAGAGCTTGATTAGGCTTAAAAGGCCGGGAAAGGTGGTATCATTTCTCTCCTTGGAATTCTGTGAGACCAGTGAGTTGATCGTCGATTGCTACTCGCCACTGACAACAATCATGACTTGTACCATTGGCTATATATTGTTTTGTTGAAGGGAAAGAAAGGAGAAGCAGAGAAAGAAAAAGAGAGAGGGAGACAAAAAAGAAGAACGACAGATAGAGAGCAAGAGAAAGAAGAGGAGAAGAGCAAGAGAGCGGGCCAACAAGCAAGCAACTGAGCAAGCAAGCAATTGTAGGTAAGGTAAGTTACTAACCTTTGATTTTGTTTTTTTGTTTTGTACGTTCTCTGTTTTCCTTTTGTTAGCTTATTCTAATTTTTTTCTCTGTTGCTTTTAGTGTTTGAGGTTGAACAAGCAATGATGAGTGCAGACGAGGAAAATCATAGCTCTGAGCCTGATTTGTCTGACGATGAGTTAGTTTCTTATCTCCTTTTTATATGTATGTGAAATTTGCTTGCTTGCTTGCTCTTTGAAATTGGTACCGAGATGTATTGAATTTGTAATTGCTTGGCTCTTCTTTGAAATTGCTTGCTGATATTGAAATTGTTTGCTTGCTCTTTGAAATTGGTACCGATGCTCTCTGATATTGCCCCTTCTTATGTGAAATTGAAATTGCAATTGCTTATGTGGAATTGCAATTGCTTATGTGAAATTGAAATTGGTACCGATGCTCTTTGAAATTGAAATTGAAAATAGCATGGGACCAGGGTTAGGGGGCAAAACACAACAGAAAATTGCTAGAATACAAGTTGGTGCATCAAATAAACCTGCTGATGCTACTAGAGATGCACCAGCATCAAATGCCCCTTCTAGAAAGAGAACAAAAAAAAGACATCTCCTTGGTGGGCACACTTCACACAAGGTGAGCCAGCTGAGGATTGTAGCTATACTGCTACTTGCATCTATTATGGGTTTGTCATAATGCAAGGAAACCAAAGAGGAACTAGTGGACTGAAGGGGCATATTAAAAGAGGTTCAAACCAGATGCAATGCAATACATGTTGCAAGCTGGCTCAGAAAAAGGTATCCATTCTTACTTTATTTTCAATATGAGTTAGTTACTGTGAATAGTTAGTTAATTGGTAGTATTTACTGTCTTGTAGTTAAAGAGCCAGTTTTGTGGGAATTTAACCAAGCAAGAAGTAGGAAGGGTCTTGCTATAATGGTTATAGCTCATGAGTACCCTTTTAACTGTGTCAATCACTATTTTTTTAGGGTATTTCTAAAAGACCTACAACCAAGCTTTATAATTCCCTCAAGAAATACATTGAAGGCTGATTGCATTGGACTTTATGAGGAGGAGAGTGATCTTTTGTATGATCAGCTTGGAAAATTAGATTGCAAGTTGAGCTTTACATCTGACTTATAGACTTGCAAAGGTAAAGACAGGGGCTTCATGTCCCTCACTTGTCATTTCATTGATGACAAGTGGAAAATGAGGAAAAAAATTATCAATTTCATCAATTTGTCCTCTCCACACACTGGTGTAAACATAGCTCATGTCATTTATGGGAAGTTTGTGCTTTGAAACTTAGATAAAAGGGTTTTATGTCTAGTGCTTGATAATGCTTCATCAAATGATGCTTGCATTAAGGATTTGTTGAGCACAAGTTCCTTTGAAAAGGAACCACCAGTAGGTGAAAATATTTTCCATCATAGGTGTGGATGCCATGTCCTTAACCTCATAGTGCAAGATGGTTTAGGTGAGTTCACCGGTGAGATTGAAAATGTGAGAGAGACAATGAAATATATTAGAAACTCACAGTCTAGGATGGAGAAGTTCAACTTGGCAATATCTCAGGTGATTTTCTATCTTTTCCTTTTTCATCTCAAATTATCAATTATACTAATTATACTAACTTGAATGCTTTGTGTTTTGTAACAGGCTAGAGCACCAAAGAAGAAGCCTGCATGGGATGTGCCAACAAGGTGGAATTCCACCTTTCTGATGCTTGAGTTGGCCTTGGAGTTGAAAGATGCAATCATTAGGTATGCTAACCTTGATCAAAATTATGATTACTGCCCCCACTGAGCATGAATGGGAGAATGTTCACATCCTTGTTGAGCATCTCAGGATTTTTTATGAGGCCACAAACAAACTAAGTGGAACAAAATATCTAACACTTAATCTTTTTTTCCTGAGTTCTGTGAGGTGTATCTAAACATTCAAAAGATGTGTAATCATGCAAATCTCTTTGTTGTGGGAATGGGAAAGAAAATGTTGATTAAGTGGGAGAAATATTGGTCCACTGAGAATGTTTTGCTGGCTATTGGATGCATACTGGATTCTAGATGCAAGATGGCAGTAGTTGAATACTACTTTGGTGAGATGTATCCTTATGGTGCATGATGCTGCAACATTTCTTGCTAGCCTAAAACAAGTCTTGAATGCAATGTTCAAGGAATACTCTGAGGCAAACCCTACATCTCAATCATAATCTACCACCTCATCCACTCATTCAAGTAAAACCCTAAACCCTATTACATTTACTTGTTTGTTTATATGTTTGTTTATATGTAACAGGTCTGGTGCATCAAGCTCTGTGAGTAATACCAGAGCTGGTTTGAAGGACTTCTTGAGTGTGAGGAAGATAGCTGAACCTATCAAGTCTGAGCTAGAAGAATACCTAGTTGAACCACTTGACCTAGCTGGCATGGATGATGACTTTGATATCCTTGCATGGTGGAAATTAAAAGTGCACAAGTACCCTATAATGGCTAAGATGACAAGAGACATCCTTGCTGTGCCAATTTCAATAGTGGCTTCAGAGTCTACCTTCAGCATTGCTGGTAGAACACTGAGCCCTGTCAGAAGCTCTCTAAGTGATGAGAGTCTTGAAGCTGTCATATGTGCACAAGATTGGCTAATGGCTTCAGTGACAGGTACATTTTCTATTATTTATTTTAACTTTAATTCATTTTTTGCATGCTAGTGATGTCTAACTGTAACTTGCATCTTATTTCAGAACAAGGTGGAGCCTTTGGTGATGTGCTTTGGTCAAGTGATGAGCAATGTCAGTAACTTGCTAGTGTGGTGCTTACAGCACTTGTGCTAATGCCAACACGTCTTTTTGTAAGTCACTCTTGTTGTCTTCATGCCTTGCTGGCTTGTTAGTTGTGACTTGAGTAATTCTGTAGTTCAGTGCTTGATGATTGAGGGTTAGGGTTTTGTGGCAAAGCTCAATGCTCCTTTGGTTATGATGAAGCCTGGAGTGCTGGTACTGGTACCAGTATTTTCTCTTTGGCTCCTTTGGTTATGATGAAGCCTGGAGTGCTGGTAATATTTTATTTTTATGAAAGCTTGATGTGAAACAATTGCTTGTTCTGTAATGTTATTGAATATCTTCTATCTATTTGAAATTTGAAAGCTTGCAACATGTTTTTTTCTTTTTTTTTTTTTTTTGCTATTTTTTGGAATTTTTCCTAAGGTTATATTTGAGTCATTTGGAATTTTTCCTAAGCTTGCAACATGTGAAGCAATTGTTCTGTTAAAAAATATTTTGCCGTTTGGATCGTATTTTTTTAACGGCACGAAAACGATCTGAAAATCTGAGTTGTTTACTAAACGAAACGGAAACGAGAAAAAATTTTGATCGTTAGATCAAACGGCACGAAAACGGAAATGACCAAAACCATGGTTGTTTATCACGTTTGCCAGGCCTACGCGCGGAAGAATGAAGAAAAACGACCCCTGTTAAAATTAAGCAGAGCCCATTTTTAGGCTTTCTGGTATGGATTAGAATCTAAAGCCCAGTAACCTGAATTGGGCCGGAATGCAATTTGTGTAATTACGAAAGGAATATAGTTCCAACTTTC
Organism: Eleocharis quinqueflora; assembly: GCA_964058865.1. Lineage (NCBI taxonomy): Eukaryota > Viridiplantae > Streptophyta > Magnoliopsida > Poales > Cyperaceae > Eleocharis > Eleocharis quinqueflora. The sequence goes on along the minus strand of CAXKVX010000656.1, from coordinate 12,576 downwards.
AAGTACAAAACATGTCCTGTCTAGTAATTGCAACTTTGTTGTATGTATAAAAGGCAAAATCGCATCCTTACAATTTCTCCCCAAAATAGTTATCACTTGGAAGTGCATCCATAGCTTGTTCTTCCATCTGCACTGGTTTCTTCTCGGCAACACACTGCACCACTTCATTCTTGTACTTGTACCGTCTAGCGATCCAGACAAACACACCCAAGTTCACCGACGAAAGAACTATGAGGAAAGCATAATAATAATCTAAATGCGAGTCGTTTAAGTTGTCACCAATCCAGCTCTTACCACCGCCGCTTCTTGTTATTTTGTCAATTGCAGTGACAAGAAGGCTGTTCATAAAATTCCCGATACCAATTCCGCTTGTGAAGAAAGTAGTGCCGAGGCTCTGCATGCCCTCGGGAGATTGTTCATAAAAGAACTCAAGAAGACCTATTGCAGTGAACACATCGCCGACACCTAAAAGCACATATTGCGGTAGTAGCCAGAAGATGCTCATTGGGACTGTTTCTTTGGCACCTGCTATTCCATACCTGTTGACGATTTGTTAATAAATATTTGAGTAACTCTCAGTCAATACAAGTTTTAATTTTCTATCATGTCAGATTACCAAAAGTTACCTTGCAATGACATGCATCCTTTTGCGCTCAACAAAGTATGCCACTATCATCACAATAACTACCGAGCAAAACCCAATGCCAAGTCTCTGAAGTAGTGTGATACCTCTCGGATTACCAGTACGGCGTTTCATGAACGGGACAAAGTATTTATCATAAATGGGTACACATAGAAGCATTGAGATGGTGATGAAGCTTCCTAGCGATGCAGCAGGTATTTGGAAACTGTGCCCGAGTTTCCGGTCTAGAGTGGTACCTTGCTTGACAAAAAGGGTATTTACTTGTGCAAAAATGGTGGTAGGGACAATGGTTGTCAGCCAAACCAGAAACATCCCTAAAAATAACTTGGTTGTTTCGACTTCAGTCACTGTGCAAGGGTATGTGCTATCTTTTACTGCAGCCTTATCAAGAAATCTACAGTTTAGTTGCAAATTGACATGTTAATATTTGAAATTTTCTCTGAAAATAGGAAAATGAAATAATTTAGTAGTATTTTTTTCTTAATGATGTTTAAATATATAATCCTTTATTTCTCACTGGAAACCTTTTTTTTCCTGCAGATTTACACACTCTGTCAAGCAACTTAAGCAATATTTAATTATGCTTTTATGATTTTTTTGTGTTAAAAAACTAACATTATCTAGCATAATGAATAAATTCTTACTTGAAAGAGGAAGAATGGTGGAGCTGTCGCTTGGCGGTGCTCAAATACTGTTGCCACTCTAGCTCATACAGTACCTTCGAGTCATCTGAGACATCGTACTGTCGGTTCTCAAAAGCCATCTTAATTACCTTGCATATCTGTTTCATAGGACTCTCCACCTTCTTTACCTTATGCCGATAAAAAGGAGTGCCTATATAAAACAAAAGCAGTGACAACATTAACCCTGCCGTTGGTATCCCATACCCTAATCCCCATCCGACGTTCTCTTGCACATATACGAGACAAAGTGTTGCCATCAATCCACCAGTAAAGGAACTAAACATCCACCAATTGAAAAAAGATGTTTTGAGCTTGCGCTCGTATGGATCAAAGTCATCAAATTGGTCTGCGCCAAAGGTGGAGATGTTGGGTTTGGTACCACCCGCACCAACGGCCATGATATACAGTGCTACGTAGAAAAATGCGACCTCTTTTGACGATGTTGGGCAGAGTGATCCACTGTTAGCAGTGCATTTTGGATGGAATGGCCTGAAGGAAACTGCTGCGGTCAGCAGAACCATGCCCTGTTAAAATGATTTAAATTGTTTATTGTTTAAGAAACATATGCAAAAATATGGATTGAAGAACGATTAATTGGTAATTGATTATTGGATTTTTTTGCAATATTAATCCATGCATAGAGGCTTGTCGCTATATCAGCAAGGTTTGAGATGTAATTGATTGTAGTTCATTTTAATTAAACATGATGTTCGTAATAACTTCAATAATTTTGAGCTCATAACAGAGTGAGCAAATTCGTTTACTTCTATTGCAGTAAATCAGTAACATCTCCTTCTATTGCAGTAAATCAGCAATCTTTGTATATCAAAAAGGAAGTAATGAAACTCGAAGAATTTGCATGGTGAAGGCTCACTGGCCTCTGACTGCTGTCATCAACCAGCTAGTGAGAGTCAAGGTTGCCTTCAACCATTAGCTTTTTTTTTTTGTTGCTTTCTTGTATTATTATTGTCTTCAACCTTCAGAGTGACTTTTTTTTCTTCTATGTAATATTCCTTAATTTGCTTTCTTATATTGTTCTTATTTATGTCTACCTGACATGCATCTTAATTACACATTTTGTGAGGCTCTTTAATTAATTTGGTACTACCGAAAGAAGAAAAAAGAATGAAAGGGATACAAGAATTCGAGGGTCAATTATTGGCACTTAAAACTAGCTTTACATTGATTTTTATATAAAGGGAAAAAGGCATAAAACATACATATCTAAATTGATGTTGATACATAATGTATCGTCAAAAGCACAACACCATCAACATTTCTGCTTTGTTTCCCATTGGAATATGTACAGAAAAGTATGATGTGAAGTTATGCCTCCAATGTGAGCCTCGTTGTATTGTAGTATTAACTGAGCGTATGGACCAGAGAATCTATTCTTTTAACGTTGAAGTATGATGGATCTTTTATGAATTTCGTCTCATATGTTTTTGCAATCTGTGTACGTACATCATTATTGGTAAATTAAACGATTATTGTGTATGTACTTGGATAGTTGGATCAATGTTTAAAATGTTTATTTTTTGTTGTTTAATTACTCGATAAAACTGTATGCATGAAAATATGAAATCCTAAATTCATAAAACAGTCAGATGATATGGAATACTATATTTGTAGTTTTATACTACTCTATAATTTAATACTTACTAAAACACTTAGTCGCTAATTCGCTATCCAGTTCCTGTTTCAATCGTTTTCATATCTAGTTTCACAACTTTGTTTGCTAGCTTGATATATATATATAGTCTTAATTATACTGGTATTTTCTCCGTTTACGTCTTGTACATGCTTCTTGTTTCCTTTGACTGGTCGTTTGACCTTAATGAAAAAAGAATTTGTGTCTCTACTAAATTACAATAGAATGATCTAAATTGAACAACGGCACTCCCTAGGCATCACAAGTCACAACGTTACAATTACAAAGCAGTCGCGATATGAACTAGGAGTATTTATTTTATTTCCTACTCTTTTCATATAGCGCCAAATAGAGATTAGCAGTTCCGAACATATTCCTATAGAATTTTATAGTACCTTCAAGCAGTGTAAGTACTGCTACTAACTATGCATGTGATGATGTGAAGGATATAAATAGTGATATTTTTCACCTGTGAAACTCTGTCCACATATATAAACTAATAAACTTATAAACTTAGTCATAACTCATAAATTAATATAGTACTACACAACTACATATTACTATAGTAGAGCACTACCAATCATTGATATCTTTAAACTAGTCCTTTTCTGTGCACTAATTATATTGGAAGAGAGAATGTATCTGCAGTTGGATTTTCAACATCACAATCTTTTTCTTGGATAGCATATAAGTGGGACTTGATTTGTGGATGCACTGTACAGTTTTAGGAATCCACTAAGAAAGCAAATTATTGCATTTTGCTTTGAATTTTCTTTTCTGGAGAAAATATGTTTGGAATATTGTATATATGGAAACAATTAGTCAGAACAACACCGTATAATACCACATGTTTGGCTTAAATAATATGCAAAAGATATATTTCTTTTCTTTCTAAAAATGTTCTGGATGATAAAAATCTACTGCAGTGTCATAAAATGTTCATACCAGTACATAGATGAGAGATGAAATGGTGAAAGTCCAAAAACGACCAAGGTATGTATCGGCGATATAAGCTCCAATAAGGGGAGTCATCCATACCGAACCAGACCAATTGTTCACATTCCGTACCGATGATACCGTCGCCTCATGCAGCTCTGTTGTCAAATACACCACCAAGTTTGCAGCAACTCCATAAAACGCCATTCTTTCAAACGCCTCATATCCTGACTCAAACAAATTATAGAAAATTTGAAATAACAGTAAGAGTAGTCGATGACTCAAAAAATTAAAGTCTCTACAGAAAAAAAAGACAAAACATAAAAGAAAAAAACGTTGGATGTCATATGATGTGCATATATACTTAGAACCATGCATGTATGTAATTAAAATGCAGAAAATAAATACAGAAATGTTACTTTTGTTAATTTAAATTATTTTGTCAGCTCTTGTCATGTCATAAAATAAATTCTAAAGAGAAGTTGTGACAACAAATTTTCAACAGAAAGTTCTTGTCATAAAATATATTAGAAATTTTTTGTCAACACATGAAATTAAGTAAAGGGTATATAGAAAAGAAGATACTAAGAACGCAAAAGTTTGATAGTTACCAACTAAGAAACCACAAGCTTTCCATCTTCCGGTTTTAGCAGCAACGACGGGGCGGCCCCGTAGATCAACCGACCCATCTTTGGTATGTCCTTTGTTTTCCATGAGACCAAATTGCATATGGTTGAACAACCGATGCACACTAGTGTGAAGTAGATGAAAATGAAGTGGCTATTTGTTTGTTTTTCCTTGATGATTGGTAGGAAAATGGGGACGAAACGAAACCTAGATGATGGTTGTAGATGAGGAGAAGATTGGAATTCGAAGATTTGTTCCAACTAACTACTACTGCCATAATGGCTGAATCCTTTCGCATTTAAATAGGACAACAGAGGGGCCCATTGTTGATTCTTTTACTGATTACAACAAGACATTCTGCGTTAAATTAAAGATAAAACCTACATAAACTCATATAAATCGTGAGTGCACAGGTGGTTTTTGGTGGGTCCATAAATTCACCTGAAAAAGAATGATTATATAAAGAATATAGTTGTAATAAAAATAATCTAAAGATCCTTCTCAAAATTTGCAAGGACTTCGTTGAAAACCTCTCCCTCGCACAATGCGGCATCCCCTTCTTCTTTGCGAGATCACGATTCAACCTGACTCGTAGAGAATTGTTGTATTTTTATATTTTTTTATTGTTGTGGATATATTTTTTGGGAAATTATTTTATTCCACTAAAATTCGTGTCACTTTAGAATACCACAAAAAAACATCAAATTGATTATTTGTCAGTAAAATTCAAATTTTGTTTTTTTTATCCATTAATCTTATTAAAACCGAATTAAAAATAAATAAAATTTAAATCCCTAAACTACCCCCTTCTTCCTCATGGAGCCTACCCCCTGCTAGTGTTGCTGCTAACTCATGCGGGTGCATTTGATAGGACTTGGGCAAAACAAAATAACACATCTTCAACAAAATAACCCATTTTTATGGATTGAGATCTTCTAGCGCGCAACACAAATACTGTGCGTGCTGTGCAGCAAATTTCAGTCTTTGATTTGCATTGAAATTCGTGCAAGCTAAACATTATAATATCAGACCTCCTGAATCAAATTTGAGCAATTCTTAACCTACAGAGTAAAGAATCTTGACATTCATTCCTGCTACGCGGCAGAGAATCTGCTTCCATTTTTTATAGGCCATGCACTGCACTCATTGAATTAAAGTGCTGCTACTACCTCCCACTCTTTGCTCTTGGCAGGTGGGCCCCTGTCTTTACCTTCTCTACCAAACCAATATGTGCCACACTCATTAAATTGGGCACTTTAAATTCAAATTGAAGTGATCCCTGACATTGTGGGGATCTGGGGAAGCTCCTTGGCATCTTAGATTGGTGAATTGAGGAATGGTCGTGAATTCCACTTCAAAGCAACCAAGCTTCATTTCGATGTAAATTCTTCTACTTTGTTCCTCATCAAGCTCTGGAGGCATATTTGTGTTCGCCATCCTTCCATCTTTTCAGCGGTATAAATGATTTGATTTGAGGTTGTCGGAATAAGGAGAACCATGTTCGTATCTTGTGGCATTGAAATGAAGGAAGCAACGGGTAGCAGCAACACAAGTAGGGGTTGTGGTAGGGGGATCCTAGAGGAAGAAAGGGATAGTTTGGGAATTTAGAAATTTATTTATTTTTAATTCAATTTTAATAAGGTTATGGTAAAAAACAGAATTTGAATTTTAGTGTCAAATAATCAATTTGATGTTTTTTTTGACATTTTGAAGAGCGGCAAGAATTTTAGTGGCAAAAAAACTGATCGATTTTCTCTATTATTCTAAATGTTTGATATATTATTTTGGAACTTGGACTGTTGTTATAGATACATTTGATTTCTCATAAAATTATGTAATTTGTTTCAAAATTATTCATTTTGAAATTGTTGTCATTATATGAGACACAATGTCATACATCTACCTTCTAAAGATAATAATTTACCTTGCCAATATTAATGTTTTTGTCAATTTTCTCAATGAGTTCATTCCAATCATTTCGTGATATGTTTTTTCCAGTGCAAAGGGACTCCTAAGTATTTAATTGGTAAAGTTGTTTATTTGCAACCTAAGAGATTTGCTAAACAAATACCTAAACTTTCTGCAATATTAAGAGGATTTAATTCACACTTCTCAAAGTTTATTTTAAGCCCAGAGATGTTTTCAAAACCAAGTAAAATCCCTTTTAAGGATAGTATTTCTTGTGCATCAGCTTATAGAAAGAATAGAGTATCATCAGCAAAATATAAATTTAAGACATTATCTATTTGCTCAAAATCTTCTAATCGAGATAGATAGCCAGAATTTCTGACATTACTTAGAACTATATTTAAAGCATCTGCTACTAGATCAAATAAAAAAGGAGATAAAGAATCTCCTTATGTAACGCCTCTTTTACATGAAAAATATTCACCTAGGTTACCATTAAAATCAATACTAGTTATACTGTCTTGGAAGATATTTTGAATCCATCTTACCCAAGTGACATTAAAACCTCTACGTACTTCAAATAAAAAATTTCAATTAATTCTATCAAAATCTTCTTCGAACTCTAATTTAAGAAGAACACCCTTAGATTTATTTATTCTAATTTTATGTAAGATTTCATGGGCATACACAATATTATCTAGGATAAATCTTCCTTTCATATAAGCATTTTTGGCTTGATCTATCAAATGATCCATCATGGGGGTTAATCTTCTTACTAAAAACTTGGTGATTATTTTAAAGCTACAATTTATCAGACTTATTGGTCTAAATTTTTAAATAATATCGCATCAGATTTTTTGGGTAACAAACAGATAGAAGCTAAATTCATTCTTGATATATCCAAAGTATTATTATAAAAGACATTAACTAGAGCCGTAATGTCTGATTAAACTAAATCTCAATACTCTTGATAGAAAAGGAAGGATATTCCTTCATGGCCTGGAGCCTTGTTTGGATCACATGAAAAAACAGTATCCCTAACTTCTTCAATAGTGAATGGAGTTGTAAGAGCCTCAGCTTGTGAGTATGAGAGTTTACAAGCTGATGGCCAAAAATTGTCAACTAAACTTAGGTCTCTATTATATTCTTTTTCTAACAAAGCTCTAAAGAAGTTAGAAATGAAATTCCTAGGATGATATTCAAAGAAAGAATCATATTTTTTTTTCTATTATTAACAATAGTATGATAGAATTTAGTGTTCATATCTCCTTCTAAATATCATCTCAATCTGACTCTTTATTGCTAGTATAGTTTTTCCTTATCATATATTTTATTTAGGGAAGAATGACAATTTTTTAATAGGTCAATTTCATATTGATCTAGATCTCTATTTTCTTGCAATAACTCAAGCTTGTCCATTTGTTGTGAGCATTCATCTTTTTTTTTCTTTTTTTTTCTGCTCTAAGATTTTTATCCCATCTCCTCAATTTTTTTTCTAATATATTGTAATTTTAACCTCCAACTATTACTTATGTTCTTAGGATTGAGAGGGAAAGATGTCAACCAAGTTATCATTAAATTTCTAAAATCATCTTGTTCTAATCATGTTTTTTCAAATCTCATAGAGTTATTAGTTTTCTTAATACTAATGTTAGAAGAAAGTATAAGATGGTTGTAGTCAGATTGAATTCTAGGTAAAGAAATTAAAATTCTAGGTAAAGAAATTAAAATACCAAATTTGTGCTTGTATCTCCTCTGAACCCTTATTAGTATAGTTGTCAGGAGAAATCTCTTGAGAAGAAGAGACTAGGAAAGAGATACCAGAAAAGGGTGAGGGAATACTAGAGGGGTCTACCATAGAAATAATGATTTTTCCGGATTCACAATAAGTGATATGAGGTGTTTCTGCTTCGAGAAAATACCATAAAGCATCATATTCTATAGCAAGAAGTGCTTCAAGAAAATACCATAAAGCATCTTATTCTATAGCAAGAAGTGTTTCTGATTTGATTACTTCATTTATCCTGCTTCGATAGGTGTTTCTGATCCGGGTACTTCATTTATGGGTGGTAATCATTCAAGAAAACACCATAAATCATCTTATCCTAGTACGAGAGGTGTTTCTAGGTGCTTCATATTTAATTAATTCATTTATGGGTTGTAAACATTCAAGAAAACACCACAAAGCATCTTATCCTGCTACGAGAATTATTTCTGATCCAAGTACTTAATATGGGTGGAAACCATTCAAGAAAACACCACAAAGCATCTTATCCTGCTACGATAAGTGTTTCTGATCCGGGTACTTCATTTATGGGTGGTAATCATTCAAAAAAACACCATAAATCATCTTATCCTACTACGAGAGGTGTTTCTAGGTGCTTCATATTTAATTAATTCATTTATGGGTTGTAAACATTCAAGAAAACACCACAAAGCATCTTATCCTACTCTGAGAAGTATTTTTGACCGGATTACTTCATTTATGGGTGGTAACCATTCAAAAAAACTCCAAACCTTTCAAGAAACCACCACGAAGCAGCGTAGAATGCCACTCTAAGCGCTCCATGTCTGATTACTTCATTTATGGGCGGAAAACGTTCAAGAAAACACCACAAAGCATTTTATCCTGCTACGAGAAGTGTTTCTGATCCGAGTACTTCGTATGGGTGGTAACAATACAGGAAAACACCAACAAGCATATCATCCTACTACGAGAAGTGTTTCAAATCCGAGTACTTCATTTACGGGTGGTAACCATTCAAGAAAACACCACAAAGTATCATATCCTGCTGAGAGAAGTGTTTCTGATATGATTATTGCATTATAGGTGGTAAACGTTCAAGAAAATAACACAAAGCATCTTATCCTGCTTCGAGTAGTGTTTTTGAGTCCGAGTACTTCATCTATGGGTGGTAACCTTTTAAGAGAACTCCAAACCTTTAAGGAAATCACCACGAAGAAACATAGATTTCCAATCTAAGCGCTTCATGACTATTACTACAATTATGGATGGTAAACATTCAACAAAACACCATCTTATCCTGCTACAAGAAGTATTTCTCATTCGATAAAATATCATAACGCATCTTATCATTTAGCGAGAAGTGCTTCTGATTTTATTACTTCATTTATGACTGGTAACCTTCCAAGAAAACTCTAAACCTTTTGTCAAAGCACCACGAGGAAGCACAAAATACTACTCAAAGTGTTTCATATCTGATTTCTTCATTTATGCGCGGTAAACATTCAAGAAAACACCACAAAGCATGTCATCGTGGCACGAGAAGTGTTTCTAATCCGAGTACTTCATTTATGGGCAGTAACCTTTCAAGTAAACTACAAACTTTTCAGAAAACCACCACGAAGAAGCATTGAAGATCACTCTCAGTGCTTCATGTCCGATTACTTGATTTGTGGGTGATAAATGTTCAAGAAAATAACACAAAGCATCTTATCCTGCTTCGATAGATGTTTCTGATTCGAGTACATTTATGGGTGGTAATCATTGAAGAAAACACCATAAAACATCTTATCCTACTACGAGAAGTGTTTCTAGGAGCTTCATATTTGATGAATTCATTTATAGGTTGTAACCATTCAAGAAAACACCAAAAAGCATATTATCACTACGAGAAGTGTTTCAAATCCGAGTACTTCATTTATGGGTTGTAACCATTCAGGAAAACACCACAAAGCATATTATCCAACTACGAGAAGTGTTTCAAATCCGAGTACTTCATTTATGGGTGGTAACCATTTAAGAAAACACCACAAAGTATCATATCCTAATGCGAGAAGTATTTCTGATATGATTATTGCATTATAGGTGGTAAACGTTCACGAAAATAACACAAAGCATCTTATCCTGCTTCGATAGATGTTTCTGATTACTTCATTTATGGGCGGAAAACGTTCAAGAAAACACCACAAAGCATCTTATCCAGCTACGAGAAGTGTTTCTGATCCGAGTACTTTGTATGGGTGGTAACCATTCGAGAAAACACCAAAAAAGCATATTATCCTCCTTCGAGAAGTGTTTCAAATCCGAATACTTCATTTATGGGTGGTAACCATTCAAGAAAACACCACAAAGTATCATATCCTACTGCGAGAAGTGTTTCTGATATTATTATTGCATTATAGGTGGTAAACGTTCAAGAAAATAACACATCATTTTATCCTGCTACGAGTAGTGTTTTTGAGTTCGAGTACTTCATTTATGGATAGTAACATTTCAAGAGAACTCTAAAACTTTCAGGAAATAACCACGAAGAAACATAGAATTCCAATCTATGCGCTACATGGCTATAACTTCATTTATGGGTGATAAACATTCAACAAAACACCATCTTATCCTGCTATAAGAAGTGTTTCTGATTCGAGAAAATACCATAAAGCATCTTATCCTTTAACAAGAAATGTTTCTAGAAAATACCATAAAGCATCTTACTCTATAGCGAGAAGTGTTTCTAATTTGATTACTTCATTTATGACTGGTAACCTTCCAAAAAAACTTTAAACCATTCATCACAGCACCAAGAAGAAGCACACAATACTACTCAAAGTGTTTCAAAACTGATTTCTTCATTTATGCACGGTAAACATTCAAGAAAACACCACAAATCATGTTATCGTGGCACGAGAAGTGTTTCTAATCCGAGTACTTCATTTATGGGCGGTAACATTTCAAGTAAACTCCAAACCATTCAGGAAACCAACACGAAGAAGCATTGAAGACCACTCTCAGTGCTTCATGTCTGATTACATAATTTATGGGTGATAAACATTCAATAAAACACCACAAAACATCTTATCCTCCTTCGATAGGTGTTTCTGATCCGGGTACTTCATTTATGGATGGTAATCATTCAAGAAAACATCATAAATCATCTTATCCTACTACGAGAAATGTTTCTAGGTGCTTCATATTTTGATTAATTCAAGTATCTTATCCTATAGCGAGAAGTACTTCAAGAAAATACCATAAAGTATCTTATCTTATAGCGAGAAGTGTTTCTGATTTGATTACTTCATTTATGATTGGTAACTTTCCAAGAAAACTCTAAACCTTTTATAAAAGCACCACGAATAAGCACAAAATACTACTCAAAGTGTTTCATATCTGATTACTTCATTTATGCGCAGTAAACATTCAAGAAAACACCACAAAGCTTGTTATCGTGGCACGAGAAGTGTGTCTGATCCGAGTAACTTCATTTATGGGTGGTAACCTTTCAAATAAACTCCAAACATTTCAAGAAATCACCACAAAGAAACGTAGAATACCACTCTAAGCACTTCATGACTATTACTTCATTTATGGGTTGTAAACATTCAACAAAACACAACAAAACATCTTATCCTGCTACAAGAAGTGTTTGTGATCCGAGTACTTCATTTATGGGAGATAACCATTCAAGAAAACACCACAAAGACTCTTATCATGGCACAGAAAGTGTTTCTGATATGAGTACTTCATTTATAAGTGGTAATCTTTCAAGAAAACTCCAAATCATTCAGAAAACCACCACGAAGAAGCATTGAAGACCACTCTCAGTGCTTCATATTTGATTACTTAATTTATGGGTGATAAACATTCAACAAAATACCACAAAGCATCTAATCCTGCTACCAGATGTATTTCTGATCCGAATACTTCATTTATGCATCTTATCCTACTGTGAGAAGTGTTTCTGATCTGATTACTTAATTTTTGAGTGGTAACCTTCCAAGAAAACTCTAATCCTTTCATCAAACCACCACGAAGAAGCACAAAATACTACTCCAAGTGTTTCATATCAGATTACTTCATTTATGCGCGGTAAACATTTAAGAAAACACCACAAAGCATGTTATCGTGGCACGAGAAGTGTTTCTGATCCGAGTACTTCATTTATGGGAGGTAACCATTCAAGAAAACACAACAAAACTTCTTATCCTACTATGAGAAGTGTTTTTGATCAGATTAGTTTATTTATGGGTGGTAACCATTCAAAAAAACTACAAACCTTTCAGGAATCCAGCACGAAGAAGCGTATAATGTCACTCTAAGCGCTTCATGTCTGATTACTTCATTTCTGGGTGGAAAATGTTCAAGAAAACACCACAAAGCATTTTATCCGGCT